>JBAMIE010000063.1:3469543-3480228 GCA_037177295.1 Kaempferia parviflora
TTTTTTTGGAAGTTTTTTTCCCTTTTTCCTTTTTTTTTTTTTTTTTTTTTTTTTTTCTGTCGGATGCCGACCAGTTGCAGATGGTTATTAGGTGAGGCTACGACAACAGCGACTGGATACACCACCGTGTCTGCTTTGCCGATGGACTCATCAGCTAGCGCCGCCATTTGTTCAAGACATATAGCAATAGTTGAATTGTGAACATATAGCATGCTTTGATTGTGTCTGGCTAATTTGTCTGTATATAGAAATTGGATACGGGTACTCCTGTACTCAGATCAATCTTTTTGTAGATATGATGCGTACTGAAATTTGGTGAATGATTGAGTTTTCGGTTCATTTTTGTAGTGAACAGGTTACCACTTCCTGGTCTTTGGAAATAATTCAGCTCTAAGTGGGGCATCACAAATTTGGTCTTGGAAATCTTGACGTAGATGTTTCGTAAGAATAATTCACCTTTATCCTGCTTCTACTTCTACCTTCTCTGGCTATTCTTCCTGGTATTCAAGTATCAATCTTGAGTTATTTACATTCGAGAAGAGGTTAAATCCTGTTGAGGAAGGTTGCCCTTTCTTATTTTCATCAGCATCAGTTGAGTAGCAATGGTGTTCGACCTTAACTTGGCTTCTTCTAGTGAACCGACAGCCTTTCAAAATAAGACTGACACCAAGGGTTCTGTGGAGGTGGAAATAGATGATTCTGGTACAACTAATTCATCCATCCTTAATGCTGAGGCTTCTGCCGATGTAGCTGAAGAGGACTCTTGCTCAACACGACCTGCAGCTGCCTTCAGGTTTGGTATCTCGAAGCGCTCTTCGTCAGTAGCAGACAAAAATGAAGTTGAAGAGGATGGAAGTGAAGCCCAACAACCACTTGAATTGATCACCATGCAACTCTTTCCTCCAGTGCCTGTGATTCTGAGTGTTTGTCAAGTTCCAGTAACAACTTCGTCTTCATCATTGTCTAAGTTGCCTTTGATGGATCTTACCTTTAGCCTAGATGATTCATCACCAGGATCACGACCACCATATAACCAGCAACTGCTGCATCGACAACAACAACAGACAAAGAAGAGTCGCAGAGGGCCAAGATCTAAGAGTTCTCAGTACCGTGGAGTTACGTTCTATCGCAGGACTGGGAGATGGGAGTCTCATATCTGGTTTAGCACCTTAATCTTTTTCAATCTTAATTCTTCTCCAATGATCTCTGAAAATTAATTAAAATTGTCTCTTTGGATAGGGACTGTGGGAAGCAAGTGTACTTGGGTAAGCAGTTAGTCTCCCATACCAAACGTTAGCTTATTCATACTTATACTGAAAAAAAAAAAAAAATCTGATCTTTGCATGTTTTTGCATTTATTGGACACTATTAGGAGGCTTTGACACTGCTCATGCTGCTGCAAGGTGAGACTAGTTCTGTTGCTTTCTGTTATTTTCTTTGCCTATTTAGTCAAAGAATATTCAGCATCAATATCTACTTCCAGGGCATATGACCGAGCTGCAATTAAATTTCGGGGAGCTGATGCTGATATCAATTTCAATCTGAGTGATTATGAAGATCTCAACCAGGTACCAATAGTGCAAAATAAACTGAACATTTTCTTCATTATATTTGTCAATCGTTTATATTTTCCTTTTTTATGGATTTGCTTTTCATTTCATTTTTTAGATGAAAAATATGTCAAAGGAAGAATTTATCCATATTCTTCGTCGCCAGAGCACGGGATTCTCTAGAGGAAGTTCAAAATACAGGGGTGTGACCCTTCACAAGTGTGGTCGTTGGGAAGCCCGCATGGGACAGTTCCTCGGAAAGAAGTATGAAACTTATATTTAGAGCTTTATCCCACAAGTTGTTTAAGAAGATAAAGATGACTTCTTGTTTATGCATGTTTCTTTGTAGATCTCATTTTGTGCGTTGATTCTTACAATCATTAGTTGTATATCTGCATATGGTGGAACACACTGCATGTTTAGTTATATTTTAGTAGCTATTGTTATTTGGCATACACAAAGGTCGATGAAAAACCATCCTTTATTAATGAGAATGCTATGGACAATGTGTAGGTACATATATCTTGGGCTATTTGAAAGTGAAATAGAAGCTGCAAGGTCTTAGCATGATTTTTCTCAATGCTTATTTTGGGCTCTTCATAATTTTATGTCCATATAATTTAGTTCCACAAATTTCCCCCTTTCTCTATGTTGTTTCTCCTGATTAGGGCTTACGACAAGGCAGCCATAAAATATAATGGAAGAGATGCAGTTACCAATTTCGAGCCAAGTACCTATGAAGGGGAAATAGTTACAGAGGGTGATACTGAGGGTATTCTTCACAAATTTCAATCTCTCTCTAAAATAATTTTATATTTAAGTGCTTCACCGGATAAATTACATGGCTTTTATTGATTGAAGATTTCCAATTTACATGTTCTAGAATTTTCTGAATTGCTTGCAGGACTTGATGTCGATCTAAATTTGAGGATTTCTCAACCATCTATTCCCATTCCCGGTGACAACCAATATTCACTTGGTTGCCAGTTGGAAGGTTTCCACACCGACAAGGCAAGGATTGCACGTTGAGATATTTTGTCATTCTATCTCACTATTACATTCTCTTGCATTATTTTCTCCCTATCCATTCCCTAATAAATTGTGTTTTGTTCAAAGCAATCTGAGACCACTATGTTTGATAGATTTAGCTGCTAAAAACATGTCCAACCTATTTCTGTTTCGTTCTACCAAACAGTCTATATTAGGTTTGAGAGTTTTGCAACTAAACATTCAAAATTGCTCTTCTTTTTCTGCTACTAATTGTTACTCAAAAATTCATGGTAATATCTTGCTCTTCTATTCCATTTTCTCTCAACAAGATTGACTATCCTTCCTTTATTAAACGCCCTTGTAGCCGAATGGTGATGATATATCTTCTCAATCCCTAAGGTTAATTATCTTATGGATCAGGGATAACTTCGATGCCAATTCACATGAACCATTTATGTTAATTGGCAATGTAGTTTGAAAGGCTATGGTTATATGGTTCTCTAGCACTCAAACCTTTTTAATTGCACCTCATTTAAATTTAAAAGTCGAAACTAAATTGATAGCTGCATGATTATCTTTGTAGTCTGAACCTAATTACCCTGAATGATTCCCATGAGTCAGTTCTGTATTCTATCCGTTATTATGTCAAGTAAGAAGCCTGAGTTATGATTTCCCACTAATGCAGGCGAGTGAGAATGACAAGAAACCTGCGGTTGGTTTCCAAACTCTCCCAATGTGGAGTCAGCCAACAACTGCGCCTTCTCCATTTTCAATGTTCTCTTCTGCAGCATCATCAGGATTCCCTACCAACAACGTGACAGTTGCTCTTGCTCCGCCGCAAACACAGGCTTCGGCAACTCACCTTCTCCCTTCCTCTCCTGGTTCCGCACCAAATTACTATTTCGGAAACTCAACTTATTAGAGTCAAACATGGAGCAGATTTGTTCATCTGACCCAAGAAATGCTCACCCACATCAGTACCAGCAGAGTCAGACATCCCAATTATTTGCCAAAAAATATTACTTGGTGGCATTCGATTTCCTCTCACAATAGGTGTTTTCAGAGACTTAAATCTTGATTGGCCATAGCATTTGGTCAGATACAATTTCAAGTGTGATTTGTCAACTCTTTTATCATTTAATTCTACTTCAAATTGTAAGATCACGAGGGCATTTCACAGGTAAGCTTTGCCTACCTGCTCGCCAATGAAGAAAAGAGACGGATTTTGACCTCAATTTTGTCAAACGATTGTATGATTCAGGTACAAATGGAGCTTCATTCCATGCATTTCTCCGGTATTCCAGTTATTTCAGACAGGTAACTTTAGGAAATTCATGCAAAACCTTTATCAAATTTTTTATTCTGCTCTAGATAAACATCCAATCATGGTGGAACCTTGTGTCATTTTGTAGTATTGATCAACTCCTAGATAATAATCATAAGGTCTTTTGAAAAACATGATTTTCCCCTCTAGATTCCTTTTCTTGTGCAGTACGTCACTGCTTATGCAAGCTATCATATTGTTTATTATATGTTATCCTCTTGGTTGATTATCAATCTCCAGACTGGAAATTTGAGGATGTGTTTCGGTGCTATATTAGTGAAAGGGTTTACTTTTTAATAAATTATGATAAACATAATCTAATAGTATTAGAGATGATTATAATAATTAAATGTTGGATTCTTTGTACTTTATAAACTACGTGTTGTAGTTAGAACCTTTGTGTAGTCCATTATGAAGTCTTAAGTGTGGTAGTAGTCGAACTAGTTCAATGCGACTTGGATGGGCCTTGGGCTGTTTGGGCTGGTGCCGCTGACTTACTGCGCAGCAGTGGCGAAGGTTTTTGGCTGGTGATGGAGGGAACACACTGAATGCGAAGAAGAATGAAAAACTAGGTTCGCATTTTGACCATTGTATCGCATACATGTGCTAGTCGATTCGTCGAAGAATTCATGTGTGTAAGCAGTTGCACTCGCTCGAATGGTACAAGTGTTCCGAGAAACCTCCCATTTTGAGCTCTTCCTATTTCTCTTCCTCGGCCGTTCACCTTCCCCCTCTTGCTTCAATAGCCAAAGCGAGGCGGGAGAAGGCGAGCAGCAGGAAGGAGTTGGAGGAGTATCCGTCGCGGCGCTGCCATGGATGGCTGCATTCCCTGCAACAAAGCGCTCACGGCCGATGATTTGGCTCAGCAGATACCCCGGCCGCCGCTGGGTAGTGTGGGAAATCCCTGCTGCAAAAATGCCCTCTTTTTCCCCGCGATTCGATTCGATTAGGGGTTCTCCTTCTACGACGGCGACAATGGCGGCGGAATCTGGTGGTTTGATTTCGTTGTCTGCCTTGAAATCATGGATTTTTCTAGTTTCTTTCAGGAAGTCCCATTTTTTATCGTCGTCTACTTTTGGAGCATTGAATAGAATTTTGCCTTCTTGTGCATGTTTCTGTTGTTGAATTACTGAAATCAACTTTGTTCTTCAAGGGATTCAGATGCCATAGACCTCTTTGTGAATGCTGTTTGATGCTATTTAACAACAATGCCACCCTTCTTGTAATTTCTTCAAAGATGGATTTCTTTGTTCTGATAAAAACTGACTGATTAGCAATCAGTTGATCGTTAATATATGATTGGGTGTTAAGTTTGGGGCAAACGATTGACTATAAAAGTGTGAACCTTGATCGGCTCGTACCTACTCTTTGCATTGCTGATGGGAAAATTAATCATTTCTGTGTCTAATATCAGGAAATTCAAAGTCAGAATCAAAATTCTCATTCAACTTGACGAAGGAAGGTTCAGTTAAGGAAAAGAAAATCTCAAGATGTGGTTCTTTGCAAGCTATTACCAAGACATTTCCGTTTAGCAACTGACAATTTCAGGGATGGTGTCTCTTGGGGGAAGGTGGATTTGGTCGAGTTTATAAAGGCAGGTTGGAGAGCATCCAACAGGTTAGTTTTCAATATGATAGTCTTGTCCATTCACTGTCCTGTAAAGTTGTAACTTTGAAGCCTGTTTTTATATCTTAGCTTCAAATGATAAGTCTGAACTTTGAATATCATTAACTTGGAACACAAAGTTAACCTGTTTTTTCATCCTAAAATTTCCTATTAATACTTTTCCTATCTCGCTTCTCTTTTTGTTCCCATACATAACAAATTGGTATTATATATTCATGCCATAACATATGAACTAAAAGAAGTAGAATTCTTATCGATACCAGAATTCATAGGGAAGGAAATAGATACATGGACATACCGGGCTGACCTTATTTGGGTATAAGTGTGATCTTGATTGATCCTCTGCTTAAGGAACGAGTAAAACAAGGTCACATTTGAAAATTTTATATGGTTTATTTACACTAGTTTCCTGTAGAACACATGAAGACCAGCTTTATGATGGTAACCAAGAATCTATGTTTCTTTTGACAGACAGTAGCGATAAGGCAGCTCCATCTCAATGGTGTACAAGGAAACACGGTGTTCCTTGTTGAAGTTATGATCTTGGGTCTACTTCACCATCGTAACCTTGTTAATCTGATTGGGTATTGTGTTGATGGAGATCAAAGGTTTTTGGTTTATGAATATATGCCGCTTGGATCCTTGGAACATCACCTCCGTGGTATGCATAAACAGTTCATTTAGTGCATTGCTGATAGTGAATGGTTATATGTGCATTCGGATTGTAGAATAAAGTTCATGTCGATGCAGGAAGCCTTTCTTCAGACAAGAGGCAGCTCTACTGGCATCACAGAATGAAAATAGCTGCTGGGGCAGCGAAAGGATTAGAGTACTTGCATGACATAGTAAATCCTCCTGTGATTTATCGTGATCTAAAATGCTCGAACATTCTGCTCAACGAGAACTATAACCCCAAGTTGTCAGATTATGGACTGGCAGAGCTTGGTCCGATTGGTGATAATACTCATGTCTCCACCCGAGTGATGGGCACATATGCGTACTGTGCACTGGAATTTGCAAGGACCGAGCAACTAACAATAAAGTCTGATACTTGTAGCTTTGGAGTTGTTCTTTTAGAACTTATAACCGGAAGAAGAGCAATTTATTGTTCTAGACATCCAGGTGAGCAGAATCTCGTTTCCTGGGTGAGTATCTTTTTTGTTTCCTTTCCCGACCATTTTATTGTTCTAATATATATTAACCATCTCTATTCTGTTTCATTTTAAGCATTCAGTTAATATTTGCAATTATCATGTATGGTTTTTGGATACTGGTTGTCGTTGTTCCAAGATGCCTCATTGGCATCGTTAAGTGAGATATTATTGTCGTTCTGGCGATTATTCTCTTAATTGCAATCACTTTTGTTAAGCACTTCAGAATGCTTTTCTTTGATCCATGCTTGATCATTACTGGATCAATCTTGGTAACCATGCTCTCTCTTGGGCAAAGTACCCCCGCCCGCGGCTTATACCAGGCACTTGCCATTGCTGCAATGTGTGTGCAGGATCAACCAAGCTTGAGACCTCAGAAAGCAGACGTCGTATCAGCTCTTACTTACCTGGCCACAGAACCTTGCCACTGCAAGAACCAATCCACTTAGAGCAGTCCTCCCTCGCTGAGTCTCACCTTCACTCTCTCCTTTTGGTTATTTTAGTTTTAGAGTTGCAAATTTTCGTATAAATTTTTCGATAAGGTGATTGTTGGTTCTTGTATCTAAACTTCAGTTATTTTACTTCATCTATCTTATCCAAACAAAGGGATATAAATTGCTACATATCTGTGAATAGGGATCATTTGCTCGATGACATCATATTGTTTTTCCCTTCACCCGTCTCGCGGTTTGTAAATATTCGTAAATGAACTTGAATACTGTAAATGAACTGGAATACTGGTGAGCTTGGCTTTGAAGACGTCATAAGCAAAGCTTAAGATAGTAAGGCATATATTTGTTTATTTACTTATCTAAGGCTTCTTGCGATATGATTATCGATACCTTTTAATGGTATATGTATGCGTCTTTAAGCGTTCGTAATCCAGTGGAGATCCTCTGGACCACAATCTCTGATTTATTCCTGGTCCACTGCACATCAGCTGTTGGATCTAATCAAGATGGATCAGTATTTGGATCTTACCTTCGATCTAACGGTTGATGTGTAGTGGACTAGGAATAGACCAGAAATTATAGTTCAGAGGATCCCAACTCTTTTGTAATCTTGTATGTTGATGAATAATTGCATTAACAACGGAATGACTTGACGTAACCAGAATTATATAATTAGAAAACCATTGATAAAATTTGGACAATTAAGCATCGATTGCTTTAAGAATCGTGTTTTACAATGGAATATCGATACGATTTAGTCGCACACCCGAATCCATTTGTCTTCGCGCTAGTTTCAAATTTTAAATATACCGGGAACATCGCAACCGGGAGGAGTCGGTGTTGTGCCCAATCCGATAACCCGAATTAGAATCCGGACCGGGTCCGTGGTCCGACCCGGCAAAGAGCTCCGCTATCTGGACACCGACATCGTTCGGTGAGAACCTAGCCACCGACGCTACCGCCGGCGTGGCCCTCCAACTCTCGTAGAAGCTCCGGTACGCCGGAAGAACCATCCCACGGATCGCATCGCGCACTTCCTTCCTCATCCCGGTGTCCTCCACTACCCACCCAGCCTGAGAGGCGCGCGCCGCCTCCAGCTCCGCGCTGAACAACCGCATCCGCTCCCGCGCTTCCTCCGGCGACACCTCCCTCGCCGGAACAGCTGCCGCTACCTTCACCCACGCTGCCTGCTGGTACCTCTCGGCGTGATGCCTCGCTTTCGCCGCGTGCCGGGCCGCCCACTCCTCCCGCAGCACAACCCTCAGCGAGCACGCCTGCGCCCTGTTAGACACGTATTGGAAGTTGTTCGCGAGGAAGAGGTGCGACAGGGCGGCGTCCCGGTACGTCACAGCCTTCTCTTCGAGCTTGCAGAGCAGCGCCAGCATCAGCCACGCCAACAGCCTGGCCACCTCGGATCGTTCCCCGTGCTCGCCAATCGACGGCGACAACGGCACCGCCGTGTGAGAGCCGTTGAAGATCTTGGTTAGCGTGGGTTCGTAGTCCGCGAGCACGGCGATGTGCTCCATCGTTCGACGCGTAAGCGGGTGGACTCCGCCGCCGGGTAACGGAGACGTTAAGCGCTCCGTCTGGAGTGCCGCTTCGAAGTCGGTGATGGTGATGCGTATCGCATCGCCGAGATGCGAGAGCGAGGCGAGGGCCTGATCCCGGACGGGCGCCGTAGACTCAAAAGAGAACACGGAGTCCACCTCCAGCAGCAGCTCGGAGACGGTGTCGTAGAGGTCCAGAAGCCGAGTCATCTTCTCCATCGACCGCTTCGATTTCGCCACCGCCTCTGGGAACCGGAGGAATTGAGCGGCGGAATCACCGGAAATGTCGCCGAAGATAGACTCGCGGATGGAGTCGCGACCGGCGAAGACGTGATCCAAGAGAATCCGCTCGCCGGAGAACAGACTGGAGACGGCGGCGCCAGCGGCGAGGAGCCATGATCGGATTTTGATCTCGAGCGTCGCCCAGTCCAGCTTGTGAATATGCGAATTTGGGGCGATCTGGTCGAACTCGAGACGCCGGAGTCCCTCGTCGACGACGGACTTGCGGAGGAGCTTATAGACGTTGACGCACTCCTTGCTGTAGCCGGCGGAGACCATGGTCTCGGCGATGGCCCGGAGGTCGGCCATGGCGGAGGCTGCAGTGCGCTCGACTTCACCGGCGGAGTCCTCTGCCCCACCGCCACCGACGCTGTCACCCTCCCTTCCCTTGGAGGCATTCGACCGGGACCGGACGGAGACTGCTTTCGGGTAGAAGCTGTGGCGGCTATCGGCGAGAATCCGGTGGAACTCTTTCTCGAGGCGGCGCATGGTGACCTGCATTACCGACTGGGCGCTCACGAGAGCAGCGTGGGACGACGACGACGACGACGACCCGGCGGCCCCCGTGCCGGAGACTAACAAGAGCATAGCGTGCTGGAGGCTGCTCACGTCGGCAAGAAACGCACGCACCTCCGCGCGGCGCTCGTCGCTGAAGAGCACAACGTCAGATTCCCACTTGGCGATGGCGGCCTCAACCGCCGCCACGTGGTCCTCCATCATTGCGTCCGACAGCCTCTGCCTCTGCCTCTGCTGCGGCGTCGGCTTCGGAGACGGCGCCGGCGATTCGCCACGGCGGCCGAAGGAGTAAGAATGCAAAAGACCGCGCAAGCCTGTTCTCGTCATCTCCTCTTCCACAAATCGCGCTCAGATCTCTGCAACTAAAAATTGGTCCCTCCCGTCGATCGATTCCGAGGCGGCGATGAGATTTATAGAGAAAGAAATCGAGCATCCACAGCGATTGCGTTGACTTCGTTGTAGCTTTGTCTCGCACTTTTTGTAATTTGACATTTGTGTTAGTTGATGTAGTTGACTTCAAGGACGACTTCCATCCGTGCCGTAACAAACAAAGAAAATTTTTAAACTTTGTACGGAAATTTACGTTGGGATAATTGACGTGGCTAGAGGGGATGAATAAGGATTTGCTTCGATTCGATCATGTTCGTTCAATCATCGTGTTTGTCTAAAAAAATTTAACAATCGAAACAGGTACAACACGACAATAGAAACAGATACAACACAAACTAATTTAGTGGTTCGGAACTTCTATTTCACAGCCTATCGTCCTGGCAGGGCGAAAAAACCACTAGCTCTTTCCTCTCTAAATACCTTAATTGCTTATAGTATTCCGGTAATATAAAGCAAAACAAAGATACAAATGTAAACAATGTAAATAAAACAAATTACATGAAAATAATTTTATTTTGAGCAATTTTGTGATTGCTTTATAATGCCTCGTGAGGTTTGGAAATATCATAAGAGCATCCACAAGTGTCATAAATATTTCTCCCAAATATTTGTGGTCAACATGTCCACATCATCAATCAAATATCTCACTTCTCAAATATCCCAAATCACACAATCAAATATCCTCAAACCAAATATTTATGGGTCCCACCTATCAAATATCTCACTCTCAAATATCTCCAATTCCACAATCAAATATCTCACCAACTAAATATTTATGGGTCCCACTATCATTTTATCTCTAATTCCTTATCAATTTTTAATTTAATATATTTCATTAATATTTTCATAAATATTGTTTT
>JBAMIE010000063.1:3537057-3548476 GCA_037177295.1 Kaempferia parviflora
AATAATAATAATAATAATAATAATAATAATAATAATAATAATAATAATTTAATTTATTTCTTTTAGAATATTTGTACTATTTAATTTTAAATTCTAATTTACTTAGAGGAATAATAAGCAGATTAGAATTTAATTTCATGATATTAATTTTTCTAATAATTTTGAATAACACCCTCAACCAATATGAAAGGGTGAAGCATTTGCCCTGTTTCAGGTAGGTAGTAATATTATACTTCATGGTTCTAGGAGAAAGCATGTTTCTAGGGTCTCCATGTTATTCTTGATCCTCAGAAATGTAGCTATTATCACCTTCTCTGAAAGTTGAGCATCTTTATCGAAAATCCAAAGAGGAACGCAAAAAACACAGGAAATGCGACGATCACCGAAGCTACAACCCCCATGAAGTTGGGGTCGAACCCGAAGTAACTTCTCACAAACTCTGCCACGGTCGGACCCTCTTCGAGTTTCTCTTCGACATCTCCAAACTGGGAGGTGACCAATCCATACAGTGTCCAAGCAATGGGACATAGCCAGTAATACCATCTCCACCACACTGGAATTTGCTGTGAAAAAAAGGAAACAATGCGATTGAGTCCATGTCGTCCAGTTCGAAATATACAAAGATTGATCAATTGACGTTCTCAACTTACAGTGCGAGGAATGATGAATCCAGAGAAGAGATTCCACATTCCATAGAAGGCAGAAGAAACAATGGATGCAATGTTGTTGTTGGGAGTCAAGCCCACAGCCATCATTCCATAAAAAGTGAAGTAAAGGAATGTGAAGTACATGAAGAACAAGTACCAGAAGAATTTAGCAACAGTCCACTCGAATCCGATCATTGCATAAACTATTACACCATATATCAAAGATTGGACCAAAACGTAAGGAACTTCAATTGCAACCTATGAAAGGAAACATAAAATTAGAGAACAAATGCAGTTTGTTGCCGAATTTTAATCAAAACCATTTGAGAACACTTACTTGCCCGAAGGCATATGGCAAGGCCGAATACATCCCTGCAGCTCTTTCCCGGTAAAAGACTGTTCGTTCAATGGCCACAACTGGCTGAACAGATGAAGCATTCTGTACCCCGATAAATAGAACTGAGGCATACATTGAACCCATCGCGTTAAACAAATCTTGCTTCTTAGACCTGAAATTTTAAGTTTTGTCAAAGCTAATAACAAATTTGTTAGTTAATAACACTAGTAAAAAGTCAGAGAATAAGCGAGTTTGTGTGTGTTCTACCAGAATTCCTCAAAGGATATACCTTTTGGTGCCAAGGTCCCAGAATATAGTTCCGAACATTAACGCTATCACTGTTGTGAAGAAAATCCGCACTGCAGTGTATGGAGGATTCCTCCAATACGATAAGTGTTGTTTCCATAGGCACGCTATGCACTGCACAATGAAAGACTGAGAGAACTGCGTCGGAAAATAGAGATCACTTGAACCAGGGGGAGGTTTGCTTAGGTCCTTTATCATACTCTTGTTTCTCCTATATATCATATTGCAAAATGAATTTACAGAAGATGAACTAACAATAAGAAATTTTGAACATAATAAAAAGCAGGGAACTCACTGATACAACTCTGAATTCTTGTACAATTCACTGAAATTAACACCCAATATATTTTCTTGGGCTTGTGTAGTCACTTCTAACATCCAAGTTGCAGGATTATAGCTATCCTTTATCTTGCTAACTCCATCAATTCCCTTGGAAGGAATCAGAAAACAATTGTCAGATGTTTCAGCAAAGAGTATCTCTATCAGAATAATTATGTCCCCCTACCTCAAAGTAACTAATCAGACGGCACGAATGGCGACCGAGCGGACCTACATATATTTCTTCGCCACCTCGCTTCAATAGGAAGAGCTACAATTTGGTAGAAAGCGCAAATGCATTAGCACAGAAATGTGCAAAAGTTAAAGAATAATTTATTAATGAAATTTCTCACCTCATCAAAGGCTTCGAATATGTCAATGCTAGGCTGGTGAATAGTACACACCACAGTCCTTCCAGTATCCACAGTGTTCCTCACGGTTCTCATAACAATAGCTGCAGCTCTTGCGTCGAGCCCAGAAGTCGGTTCGTCCATGAATATAATTGATGGGTTGGCAACGAGTTCCACAGCAATAGTGAGCCGCTTTCGTTGCTCAGTCGACAACCCATCAACTCCTGGCAATCCAACAAGTGCATTTCTCAGCGATGTCAGTTCTACAAGGTCCATCATCTCTTCCACAAACATCTGCAAGAATGCACATTCAATTAGCCGTCAAGTGGAACAAGTAAAGAAAAAAGATAAAAACATTTAAGATCAGGCATCTGGAGTTTGGTCTGTTTAGTCCAGGACTAACCATCCTTGTTGCAGAATCAACATCATTAGACAACCGAAGCCATGCGGAATAGACAAGAGACTCATAAACCGTCACATGGGGAGAGTGAATGTCAGTCTGCTCACAGTATCCTGATATACGAGCAAAAGTTTCCTGCTTTTTAGGGAATCCATTTATGCTAATGCTCCCTTCGATATATCCACCAGTTTTTCTCCCAGCCAATACATCCATGAGTGTTGTTTTGCCAGCTCCACTCACACCCATTAGAGCTGTAAGAACTCCTGGTCTGAATGATCCACATACTCCCTTTAGGAGCACCAAACGATCTTCTACTACACCTTGAGCTTTCATTTCCTAAGGTTTTAACAAAATATGTCAAGGTTTGTCCAACACAACAGAGTTTTCAAAATTCAAACGCTGTCAGAGTAAATATACCTGTGGCATGTCCACAGAGTATTGTATATTATCGAAAGCAATAGAAAGCGGAGTGAATGGGAGGACCATTCCCCTCTTGTTCTGTTCAAGAGCTGCATTTCGGGAACCTACTGTGCTAACTCTTCTCGTTCCATCAATATTTCCTATACATCAAATTTCCTCTTGCGAGCATTGTCAAGAAAATTACCAAGCGAGCTTAGAATGTGTCTAGAAACTTACTCTTAGAAGAAGATTGACCAATAGATTTCCTTCCTTTGGATGATTGTTCTGACACTTGTCCAGTTAGGTTGGCATATTTTTCCCTTAACAATTCTTCAGAAAGAGGTGGCTGAGACTTCCCAAATGCTGACAATGAAAGACGGTTGATCAAAATTCATCTCTTAGTTCAGGCCCTTGACTAACACTAGTGAACAGTTTAGGGAAACTCACGTTTTAGATAAGTGAGAGCCATGGTAAAAAGAAAATTAAATAGAAAGACGTAACCAACTAAGGCTGCAAAGCCAATCCAATACCATCTTGCTTCAGGAAATACTCCACGCAACTTTAATACAATAACTCCTAGCGGCTCTCTCGTTTGCGGGAGTATCTGACACAAAACATAGATCAATCAGTTAACTAAATGTTCTCAGGAAAATAAGGCTTTCATGTTTACAAAAGAAGTGTCCTCACCTGACTCCAGCTCTGCCCTAAGAATTCATTTGTTGATATTGCATTTTGCGAGTACATTAGGGGCGAGATCCAATAACCCCAAATCCACCATTTTTTAATTTGCTCTGTAAAGTAGGCTCTTTTTTTCAGTTCTCTCATTTATATGGCATAACCAATTGATTTTACATTTCTATAAGCCATGAAGGCAATGTACTCATAATAGGTAGATCAAGGTTTCATCGCTCACCTCGTGAAAGTATGAAACCACCCATCACAAGAAGGACGAGCATTGCAAAGGATCCAAAGGTATTTGCAACAATCATATTTCTACCTGCTGCACCAACAAAACGGAAGAGTCCAGATGCCATTTGGTTTACTGCTAGTAACAGGAGATATTGCTTGAACAGTCTAATCAGAGACATTTTAGATACATTAGTTTGATAAGTCTACAATGGATTTACTCATAAGAGAATCTCTTTGAAATGACTCTTACCTTTCAACCTTTGGATCAAATCCAATGATGTAGTAACACGTGAAAACCCATACTGCAACTTCAATAAATGCAATGGGAATCTTAAGAATCCATGTTGGTATTGTATACGACCATGTCGGAAAAAATAGGAGATCTCTTTGTTTGAAGAAAACAGGAATCTTTAAAATGGTCATGGCGAGTTCAGAGAAACCATTAAAAATGGTCACGAGTATTGTAAAGTAAAGTGCTCCCATGTATATATTACCGCCATCTACAGAATCATGGGGCATTTTGGTGCGTAGGAAAACTGTCATTGTAATCATTGCCATGATGGTAAGCTGTAGACAAATAGAAAAAAGGTGGTAAATGAAGAAATAATGATCATCAAACTGAAGCAAAGCAAAGCAAACTCACTTGAATCACTCTGAAGATGTAGACAAATGAGTTTCTCTTCATTAATAACAATTCTCTGTCAATATTAGCTAGTAACAATTCCTTGTTGCTGACCCCGTATCTTGTAGTTGTAAGAGCAGCAGGGTGGCTCTTACTCCCATCAAATGGAACAACAAGTTCCTCCACAATAGCCCGACCAACATGAAATGACTGGAATGCCTCAGAAAATTCTCTTACTGGAACATATGTATAAGGTTCATTGTGGCGTGCCCAGTACTGCTGCTGATCCTTCCTCGATGTTACCTGCGACCCAAATAAAGAATCACTATCATACACTAGATATTAAGCATAAATAATCAAGTGAACTAAACCATTTTATGGTAAACCTACTTCTTGTAGGAAGTCCGCAACACCCTTCCTCTCTGGGCATTTAAAGCCCATAGATTCAAAGAATTCGAGAACATTTTCTCTAGGGCCTTGATACACAACTTGCCCATCAGATAGAAGAATGATGTCGTCAAAAAGGTCATATGTCTCTGGGGCTGGCTGCAGCAGAGATATAACAGCAGTTCCGCCAAGAATGTGGATTGACTGCCTGAGGCAGTTTACTATCTGGAAGGTTGTTGAACTATCCAGACCAGTTGATATCTCATCCATGAATAACGCTCTTGCAGGTCCAACAAGCATTTCACCTGAGTCAAGTAATATTTGAGTTCTCAGGCAGAACATAAAGAAACATAAGGCATACACAGGAGGCACCAAACATATTCAGCCAACAATGACAGCTATAGTTGTTCTACCTGTAGTGACACGCTTCCTTTGCCCACCAGAAATGCCTCGCAACATTTCATCTCCCACCAGGGTATCAGCGCAAACCTCCAAACCCAGTATCTAACGAGTTTGAAGAGCAAACAAACACAAAAATGTTTAAGTAATTGTTCATCCATAGATTTTATTAGTTGATGTAAACAGAAATATCTCAACACATATTTCTGAATGTGTAGTATCTACCTTCAGTACATAATCAGTGATCACATTAGTTTCTTGTCCTTTCATTGCAGCTGCCTGCCAATTAAAAACAACAGAGTTAGATGTCATTTGTAAGCAATTATAAGTTCATGGATATAGAGAGTAGGATTCGTACCGATTTATAGTTGAATTACAATAACATAAGTGTTTGTGAAAATATACATGGAAAGATCGCAAGTCTAACCTTCATGAAAACATCCAGGTCCGGATCTGGCTTAATGTTTGCGGCTTTCTCTCTCCTTGCTAACTCAGTTAACATCTCTGAGAATTATTCACAACAAAAGATCATTCTCAATTACCTCATACTATAGCAATTAGTAGTGGACAATGATAAGAACCTTTAGTAATGGATCTACCAATGCCTACCATAACGAGTACCGACTCCTTGGCATCTAGCAGAAAAAGCCAACGTTTCACGAACAGTCATCTCTCCGATATGAAGATCATACTGGCTGATGTATGCAGCCGTTCGCTGAGGAACAAATTCATGCATTTCATGACCATTGTAGGTCACTTTTCCAGCACTCTGCAGTTTTTTTGGCAGTGAACAACCCACTTAAATCCAACAAAGGATATCCTGAATTGGGTGAATAAAAGTCCACATACAAACATGAAACTGAAGGCAAGCTCATATATACATATATAAGCCAACAAAGGAGATCCTGAATTGGGTGAATAAAGGTCCACATACAAATATGAAATCGAAGAGAAATTCATTTATACATATATAACCCCTTTACCTTGAGTTCAGAGCTAAGTTTTCCAGCCAATGCAAGCAACAGTGTGGTTTTTCCCGACCCTGGAGGACCCAAGAGTAAAGTCATCCTGTTGAAAAAAACAATGATTTTAGGTTAGAGAGAGATTTTTTTTTTTTTTTTTGCTGGTTCTTTCTCAATAGTATACAGAGCAAATAAAGTTGTCGTCCAAAAAAAAAAAAGGCACCTGCGTGGTTTGATGATTCCACTAACATCGTGAAGGATTGACAAAGGTCTCTTTCTACTTGGAAGTACCCGCAAAACATTCGCAAAATGCTTTTTATGCGTTGAAATGAAAAAAGAACCATGATCAGAATCTCTGAGATTGAATTCGATTGTTTTCTACAATGTTTCCTTTATTTTATACCTCGAACACGTCGATGGCAGAGTTGAGAATGGTTGGCATTCCTCTGTCGCCCACATAAGTCTTCGCCTCGACGCTCAGGTGCTCGTACCGCACCTCGATGGTGGGGAAATCAAGCCCAACCCTAGCATTGAAGGGAAAAAAAGGGAAAAATCAGGAAACAGAAAGCGAGAGAAGGAGGAGCTGCCGCAGCGGCACCTGTCGATGCGGTCCCTGAGCTTGAGCAAGAACCGCTCGTTGTCCTCCTCCGCGACGCGGACGAGGCGCTCGACGAGGGCCCGCCGCTCCCTGAACCCCAACTTCTCGACTTCGACCTCCTGCATCCTCCTTCCGCCGTCGCCCTCGTCGACGGAGATCTCGAGGATGCCGCGCCGCACGCGGTCGAGGGTGGGGAGCTTCTCCAGAGCCGCCCACTCGAGCGCCTCCTCGTCGTCACAGTCCTCCCACCCATCCCTCGACGATCGGGAGAAGACCCCGTCGTCACCCCTCCACACGGCGCTACTCCGCCGCATGCTCCCCAGCCAGCCGATATCGCTGTGCTCCATGGCTTCGAAGGAGGCTTACACTTCATACAAACCGGACCTCGGAAACCGAATCGAGCTGAGGAGGGAGGTGAGGGGAGAAGGCATTATTCGGTTCTGCAACGCGAGAACGGAATGGAAGGGGAAGGACGGCGACGGCAGCGTGGCCGCCATCACGACGGAACGGAGTCGCTTCTTGCTTGCTTGCCGTCAATGGAAGCGAAGCAAGCGGCGGTTAAATAGAGAGACGCGAAGTGAAATTTGAATTGGGAACGGGGTGAAAGCAACGGGTGAGGGAGAGGATGGGGACGATGTCGTGGTTCGTTCTTCTGTTCTTCTAGATAAACAATGCCTTTTTTCTTATAATTTTATTAATAGGGTATAAATAAATAAAAGGCCCCTTATTTTTTATTATCCTTAAAATAATGAATAAAAATGTGATAAGATATCTTTTAATTATAAATAAGATATAAATACACCTTTTGTTTTTTTTTTGTTTTTTTTTTTTTTGCTTATTTCAAAATTAAAAAAAAATATATTTAAAATTTGATATTGCTTTATAATTATTGCTGGAGGGTGCATTTTGTCTAAGTGAAATATTTAAAATTTACTTAGATTCATGTTATATGCGTGATATTATATTTACTATTTTTTATTGTTTAGGTTGTATAGGTATCATTGTATTCCTAAAAAATATTCAAAGATAATTTATATTTTATTTGTGATTTTTAGTAATATTTGAAAATGGTTTATATTTCTTTGTTGATAATGTTGAGCATTTTTAGCTTAAAAGAGCATTTTAATCTCAACTTAACTTGTCCAGAGACATCAATATAACTCGATATCGATGACAGGGGAGGTTCAGTCCGTGAAAGGACAATACTAGCTCTGGCTGAGGGAGAAAATTGCTAATGTAGTTAGCATCAATGATTGAACTTAGGTTTTGATGAATGATAAATGATTAAAGTTAGTTGTTGTGTGATCTAACATTTTTACTAAGTGTGCAGAATAGTAAACTTGATAAGGTCTAAAGAACCATACACTAAGCTAAAGTACAGCTAGGTTGACAGCTGGTATGAAGTCCAAGTTCGTTGAGACATGGCAGAAGGAAGTCCAATTGGTTGGCAACTGGCTAAAATCTAGATTGGTTGAAATCGAGTAGAAAACCCTCGTGCATGAGTCAAGGGACCCGGTCAACGAAGTCTGCAACTGGTAAATAAGGTAAGTCACTAGAGGAGAATGACTTGGTGAGAACACGTTCCCGGTTGAAGGAACTGTAAGTGTCGATCCAACCCTGGATTTCAGCGAAACTTGAAGTCAGGACTGGACAGTCTGGAGACTATTATAAAATATTACTCACTTTATATATTGTGCTAACTCTATTTTACAGGTTATACTGTTGTATTAGCCTTTTTATGCAGGAAAGTAAGACTGGAAAGATAGGGGACTCAGGCGCCCGGGAAGTTTTAACCAGTGAAGGCACCCTGCTGAGGTAGCATGCGATGGTTGGCCAATACACGTCGGCAGTCCGGGCACCCGGAGGTGGATAAAACTCTGGAAATAGAATTTTGACGAGGGCGCACCACGTCTGCCCTATAAGGGCGCCCGGACTAAGTCCGCAAGCCCGAAGATGCCTTGTTTAAAGAGTTTCGACTAGCAACTTCAGGATATCAATTCCAATTACTTTCTCTCTTGCGCTCTGCTCCGAAAATGACTCTACGATGCCGAAATGTTGCTTTGACAACCGACGCTTGATCTTCCTCTATACTTCTGTTGTCGGTATATTTTTTTATTGTTGCATTATACTTAAAACTTGTAACTAATTCGATATTATAGTGATTGGCTAACGAAGGTACTCAGTGAGTGCGGGCCTTGGAGTAGGAGTCGCCGAAGGCTTCGAACCAAGTAAAAGTGAACTTGTGTTAGCGTGATTGGTTTCCTCTCCCTCTTTCTTTTTCCGTTGCGCGTACTTTACTCGTGATTTTTGAAAAGCGAAGAACGCTATTCACCCCTGTCCCCTCTAGCGTCTCTACGATCCTACAAGAATGACTATTCCCACGACTCCCGAATCACCGAATGCCATCATAGTTGAGGAGAGAATATAATAATATCGATCATGTTGAGGGAGAAACTAACTCGATCCCATGACTCCTTAATGCCCGTAGAGTTGAGGAGAGAATAGAATAATAGCGATCATGCTGAGGGAGAGAATGACTCAATCCCACGACCCCTGAATACCCACATAGACGAGGAGAGAATATAATAACATCAATCTTGTTGAGGGAGAGAATACCTCAATCTCACGACTCCCAAATGTCCACGGAGTCAAAAAGAGAATATAATAAGACTCGATCCCACTAAGGGAGAGTATAACTCGCTCCTGCTTGGAGGATAAATAACTCAATCCCTCGACTCCCGAATGACCGCGAAGTCAGGGAGAGAATATAATAAGAGACTACAATTAAGGCAAACATTGAGTTAATATATAAAAATAACATTGATCAGCAGGCTGAGATATATACAAATCTTACACATGAAATTTGATGCAATTTGGATCTCCTATTTTGTCTGAGGATCTGGAGAATAAGTATCTTACTAGGACGAAGACATGTGAGCTTCTAGTGTAGTGCCAAAGAAATTCCATTTTCTTCTCCTGTACTGTGGCTGCCACATGTTTATAAAAATCATCCAGGGTCATGGTACTAAGGGTGGAGAGTTTTCTGGTGTCATCCATCTTAATGTCTCAGTTCAGGTATAAGTTCCCACACACGATGTCAATTCGATCCTGTGTTGAGACCCCTCGAAGGATGAGCCACCAGTGGGCTGTCTGGAATATTGACGAAGTCACCATGACCAGAGTAAATGTGGGGATGAACTGTCCTATGTGTTGACCAGGTCGGTCCTAGAGTGTCCGAAAAGGGAGGATGAGCTATCTTTGTCAACGGAAGAGCCAAGAGTATGATAAGGCAACTAGGAATGTCTGTAAGGAGTAATAGAGTATATGAGGGGTTATAATGGAGGTTGGGAGGGGTTAGAATGGAGGTTGGGGATGCCCTAGTTCGTGACCGAGATATATAAAAATTTTGGCACATGAAATTTGATGCAACTTGGATCTCCTATTTCGTCTGAGGATCTGGAGAATAAGGATCTCGTTGGGATGAAGACCCGCGGGCTTCTAGCGTAATGCTAAAGAAATTCCATTTTCTACTCTTGTACCGTGGCTGTCACGTGTTTGTCGAAATCATCCAGGGTCATGGTAAGGTTGGAGAGTTTTCCGGTGTTATACATCTTAATGTCTCAATTCAGGTATAAGTTCCCACATACGGTACCAATTTGATCCTGTGTTAAGACCCCTTGAAGGATGAGCCACTGATTAGCTATCTGGATTCTGGAATGTTGACGAAGTAGCCATGACCAAAAGGAATGTGGGGCTGAATTGTCCTATGTGTTGGCCAGGTCGGTCCCAGAGTCTCCGAAAAGGGAGGATGAGCTATCTTCGTCGACGGAAGAGCCAAGAGTACGGTAGGGCGACTAGAAATGTCTGTGAGGAGCAATAGAGTGCAGGAGGGGTTAGAATGGAGGCACTCCAATGCTCAAATCAGTCTTCAACGAAAGATAAATGTAGAACAATAAAACATTGAAATACATGAAGAGGCGTATGCGCATGTATATGAGTCTGTATGTGTGTATGTAAACGTCCATTGACCCATGGGGGCGAGACTTTTTATAATACGAAGAAGTGGGATGTGGCTGGGGGCGTCCGAATAACATGTCATCTTGGAGATTAACTAGATCGAGATTAGCGGGGCTCAGAGGTCGGAGGCGGCTTGGAGGCTGGAGCACGGTAGTAGCCGGCTTCAATGGCAACGAACACAGAGACGAAGATCCGGTGAAGGTGACAGTGGCTGGATTCAGCAGGCGACTGGTGAGGGGGATGACGGTCACTAGAGACGTCGTTCCAAAGGGCGGCAACCTCGGAACGCTCCCCTAAAAAACATGTCCCTTCCTTTTACGCTAATGAGCTTTTTTTATAATGTCTTCCTTAACCCTTTTTTCTTCTATGTGTATTAATGGTGGATAATGTCTTCCTAACTCTTTGTCTTCCATGTGTACTAATAAGTACATAATATCTTCCCCTAACTCTTTGTCTTCCATGTGTATTAATAATGTATAATGTCTTTCCTAATTTTTTATCTTCTATATATATTAATGGTGTATAATGTCTTCCGTAATTTTTTATTTTTCATATGTATTAATGATTGATCGACATGATCAGGACAATTATCTATTGGACATGCGAGACTCCTCCTATTCTGAAACATCAATATTGTACATCGGCCATTGATCATCTATTCTGATGTCAGAATCATACGGTATGAAACATTGTTAGATTTTGAAGATAACACGTTACATTGTGACACATGATATATTTAATTTACTTATTTAAATAACTAAAAATAAA
>JBAMIE010000063.1:3549785-3560604 GCA_037177295.1 Kaempferia parviflora
TAGTAATGTGATTTCTAAATTTGTTTCTAATATATATTTTGGTTGTAGGGAGATGAATTATGTGATGATGAAGAGATCAATCGAGCACTTATTTGGAAGAGAGGACGGGTCAACAAGAAGGGGTAGATTGAAGGTGATCAATTGAAATTAGCAATACAAAAGATTGTAATCAAGTTCATTATGCTTATTTCCAAACTTTATTTTTAGATAAACTCTACAATTAGTCTTTCTACATTGATTGATGCCGAGTCAACAAGAAGGGACAATTTTATGATTCTGTACAAAGATGCATCTGTTTGTTATGGAAAGTGAATATTAAATTAAATATAATGATCCAGATTTGAGCATTATCAATTAGTTTCTTTAGGCTCAATGATATATTTCTTTTGTACCTAAAGAGTACTTCAAGATCACCTCTCCTATCATTTTTACTAGTGAAATTTTCCAAACAAGTCTTCAGTCATAAAGTTGTGACTGTTTGTAGTATACATTCTGTTTTCTTGTGCATGACAAGATGATTATGTGCAACAAAAACAAGAGGGTAAGTTGCAACTTGAAGAGGGAAACAAGGATATCCTTTCAAAAGCACTCTCATCAGATGAACATGCTGGCCGTGTGAGGGGTGTTGGAGGGCATATCACTCCATCATTCTATTTTAATATTGGTAGAATAGTGAAGCGTCCTTAGCTTGATGACTAGTTAATCCTTCAGCAAAAGGAGTTGATGGCGTAAAGCTATTAATCTCTGAACAAAGTGCACGCATATCAAATCAAGATGAACGCATACAAAAACTTGAAGTAATGTTTAAAAAGAGTGCATGTGACTTAGATATTGATGAAACAGGTAGTTGCTCAGTCAAGTTGCATCCATTGAGTGACAATAAAATCGAAACCAAAAAGGTTGTCCCAAATATTGAAACTATGGATGATGATGAGATGCAAGTTATGAGCAATGATGATTTCTACCAGATATATGATTTAATTATGGTTATATTAGTTAGTCTTATTAAAACAATGAGTTGCATTAATTTATGACATGATTATCTGTATTCTAGGGTAAACCGGTTGCATTGGCATTGTGTTCTAAGACCAATATTGTTGCCTATGATACCATTGTTCTTGTCAATGTCGTTGGTCAATTACTTCATGGAGTTCCATTACCCATTAATTGTATGTGTGTCTCGATTGATAAGTCTGTGGATGAATCCGCACATTTGCCAATTCCAATTCCAAATCAATGTAATATAATTGGTGAGGTGAAAGGAACACATGTGGGATGACCAACTAACTTGGTAGTGATGCAAGTTGAGATAAATGTCATCTTATATTTACAGTTAAATTGTCTAACAAATATTATTATTACACCTAACATGTATACATTTGCATTGTTTAGACGCACCGAAAGAAAACAAGTGTTCTCTAAAGAAATAAGCAACCCATTCCAACAAATGTACCAAGATCATTACATATATTATACTGTGAGCAGGATTTGTGAGCATAATTTCTTTGGTGATGATTATGAACTCCTTGTGCACTTTGAAAACATCAAATCTGCAAATTGTATAGTGATTTACATATGGTAATTCATCTAAGACTATATTTATGACTAGGTATGTAAAGTAATATAATAACTTATCTATTCAACGAGTGTTTCTAACATCTTAATATTTTGACTTAGTTTAGATGGACTGCATGAATTCCTATGACCAGAATAGGGCTATGACCATGAGGTGCACGAAATAATTATCATAATTAGATGGGCTAATGAATTAGTTTGTTCTTGTTTTGTTATAGAACATGACTTCCTCTATGATTCCTTCTTCTGTTGCTGCTATCAACTATTCTAGATAGCTGCACATTGTACATAATACATGGTTTAAGATATTATGTCAGCTATTCTAGTAATGTTCTTGATTGTGATGCACCTCAAATTCTAGTATTTGTTGAGTGATTCTTGAAAACTTTTTCTTGTCCTTTAGTTTGTTGGCATCAGAAAAGGGCTATGACCATAAGCCTATGTTAGCATGAAAGCTACAAAAGGTATTATGCACTTTGAAGTTTATTGCTCCAAACACATTTTTTGTATTCATTGAAGTGAAACCAAACTTACTGTCACCTTAAATTATTCTTGTCCCTATTAAGAACAACAACTATTTTATAATCATAACAATCATTAATGTAGGAATTGAAGTTATACTAGATGTTGTGTTACCGTTTGAATTGTGAAACCAAATTATACATTGAGTTGGTTAGCAATTGAAGTTCTTACAGTTTTATACATTGAGTTGGTAGCAACACTGTGTTCCTATTTAGAATGTTCCTTATATACAATTTTACATTTATAACACTCCTCTTCATTGCCAAAGATCAACATGCGAAATACCATAACTTATAGTTTATGTTGTTTGATCAACATACATATTTGTTTGTTATATGGAATAAATTTATGAATTAAACTAATTTAAATTATGGCAATTGTTTTTTTTTGTTTACACAACTATAATAAAAATGCAGTACATGTGATATATTTATTCTGTAGTTCTCATCTTGGCATCGCTTAACATCTGAAGTTCTGTATCTACTACTTATTGACATTTTCCAGCAAAAGATGACCCTGCTTTTTCTAAAGAATGCTAACTCTCGTACATGGATATCAAAGGAGCAAATTTGCTCGTTGATGTACATGGTGTTGTCAAGTTAGATGATTTTGGGATGGCAAAACATGTATGCTTTTATGTTACTGCTTTTATGTGTATTTATTTTAAATCCATTGTCTAACGTGTCGTTATTTTCACAAAATTGTGTGCTCTTGATACCTTTGAACTCATTAGTAATTGTCTATAATATCTTTTTAGCAAGCATCTCTAAGTCTAACTTAATTAGCTTTTGCTATGACTTTAACTATACTTTTTTTTATGTACCAAAGGGAGAAATCATAGTATGCAAGCAAAGGAATTGGAGAAAGCAGTTTTGTGGTCTAGTACTACTTCTGTATAAACAATTTCTGATCTTTTGTGTTTGTGGGATCTGTTGCTTAATTTTACAAACTTCATTGTGGTTGTGTTTGAGATACTTGAAGCTTCTAAACTTAATTTTGTGGTCTGCTGCTGTATGTTTGGGATACTAGTAATCATGTTTGGGCTGGGATACTTGTGGTTGAATTATGTACTTAGATAATTAGTTTTGGTTGGGAGAGGATGTATATCTATATTGAACTAAATGTATATATATGTTTTGGTTGTGTACTTGTGGTTGTGTACTATATTGTGTGAAATATTTTCTTATCAAAAATAATGCCTTTGAAATATTATGTGAAAAAAATATTATTAGGTTTTTATTTATTGACAATGTATTTTTTAATCAAGATATACAATAATTTTTTAACATTTGTGAAAAGTATTTAAAGACAACATTTTTCTTGAAGAAAAACAATAATGTTTATTTATTGTCGAAAGCATCTATTCCGTGCAAAAAAATTTGTTCCCAAACTGCCAATTACAATGGCTTTTAACCATTATATTTGGTATTATAAGACAACGGTTTATAAAAACCGTTGCAAGTGTGTTGTCTACAGTGTTCAAAGACAACGATTTTAAATCATTGTCGTTTAACCACCCTTTTTACAACAGTGCTAATTACAATGGATTTAAAAAGCATACGATAACGGATTTTATTCGTTGTCATTTGGGTTTTTTGGTGTAGTGAAGGCTAGGTCTAGGTTGGTTGGGTGAGGCCGAGTGCGAGAGAAATGTACTTTGTAGCAATACTGTAGTGGTACTGTAGCAGTTGACTATGAGCGAACAGAATGTTTCTGTTTGCTCAACCCATGAAGGGCAATTGACTGACCAGTCAATTGGTAATGAGTCATTGGAGTGTAATGATCATATTTCCACGAGGGACCAGTCGACTGATATACTTATCAGTCGACTGGTGGCGAGGTGTTTCTACCCGGGCTCTATTTAAGAGAACTCAGGAACCTGAGCAAGGTTGACAAAATAGAGTTGGTCAACCCCTATTAGTATTCTTCCAAGATCGAGTGCGTGGTTGTGGGTTGTGGCGAGGTTTTTTCACTCACAAGGAGCTACGTGAGCTAGCTGGAGGTTTTCCGGGGAGTTATCCACTGGCAGATCGGGATTGTCCACCTTGCAGATAACCGTGGAGTAGGAGCCCTAATCTCCGAACTACGTTAAACAATCGTGTTAGGTTTGGTGCTTGTGTTTTTGTTTATTTTAGTTTTCTTCTTGTTAATTTTTTTATATCTCCGTGTGCACTAACAAGCATAGGAAGCTATCAATCTGGGTGACCAGCGTATTCACCCCCTCTAGCCGACGTAAAGGTCCAAACAGAACCGACCCTGGGGAGTTAGGAACAAATTAAATTTGCTCTTCTCTTTTCATTCATTATTATTCTTATTATATTCTGTTGCAACTAACTTTGATAGAACAAACACGACAAAACGAGTAAAAGAAAAGCAATGAGTCATTATTCATCCCCCTTCTATCGACATGCACTGATCCTATAGATTATCCTTTTCCTGAAATTATCTAAGATATACGTGATGGTTATCTTTTTACCGAAATAGCTCTGCATTTCAAGTCAAGTTGCAAAGGATAAGGGAGACCAAGGAGTTGAGGTGCACCTAAGAAGCCAGGGTACACCCGAGAAGCCGGAGTGCACCCGAGAAGTCAAGATGCGCCCTAGGAGTCTAGGTACACCCAAGGAGTCGAGGCGTGTGCCAGAAGTCAAGATGCACTCAAGGAGTCATGGTGCGCCGAGGGAGTCGAGGTCGACTCAGTTTTCCCTTTGTTGGAACTACCATCCTAGCAAGGTCATCAACTTTTCTTATCCACGTGGTATCCACTAATTACTCTTCATATCACTCACTTAGATAAGACACCTCCTATCATAGTGAACCGCGAGGCTGTTTTTTGAAAATTTAGGAATATCGAGGGTCCTCTAGCAAAACTCCGCGTCAAGAATGAAATAAAAGGAGTTCTCCCGTTGCTTCTATCATTCTGATGAAATTCATGGTCTATATGAGAGACCACATGATCTTATTATATGGGCCATTCTTTATCCCAAGTGGCTAAGGTACAAGCCATATTGGTAAGTTCATCTGCTCTTTTGTTCTCAGCCCGAGATATCTTTTGCATACTACTTCTTGAAAGTCTTTTTTAAATTTTTTTTGTTGAAAGCTTTAGTATATTGTCGAAGTCAGTCATTGCATATCTCGAATTTGCCTAGTAGTTGTTATGCCGCTAATTGTGAATCTGAATGAATAAGGACCCAGGTGGCTCCTACATAATTATTTGCCTAAAGGTCGGCGATCAAAGCTTTGTACTCAACTTCATTATTCGAGACTTTGAAATGTAGCCTCATTGCCAACTGTATAGTGTCTCCTTGAGGTGAACATAAGAAAATCCCCACTCCACTTCCATTTTTAGTGGCTGACTCATCCACAAAGACCTTCCAAGTCTCTTGTAATTCTTGTCAAGGAGTCTCAGTCAAGAAATCTGCCAAGGGTTGCACTTTGATGGTTGTCCTTGACTGACACTAAACATTGTACTCACCAAGCTCAGTGGTCCATTTGATCAAGCGGCCCGATACTCCAAGATTGGTCAGCACATGCCCCAAGGTGCTGTTGGTGAGCACCGTGATGGGATGTGAAAGAAAATAAGGTCGGAGCCAATGGGCAATTCATATGAGAGCTCAGGCCAACTTCTCTAAAAATGTGTAGCTAGTTTCTGCATCTTTTAATAAATGATTGATGAAGTAGATGGGTTGCTGTGTAGGATCGATGCCATGTGACAGGGGGGGGGTTTGAATCACATGTATTTTAAAAACTTATTTTTTCCGAAATCTAAAAAGAAAGTGCGAGTGGGTAGCGAAACAAAACAAAACGAGACAATAAAAATAATGACACGGTCGATTTATTTGGTTCGGAGCCTTTGGTGACTCCTACTCTAAGACTCAGGCACTTTTGACATAGCTATGGGAAAACCACTAGAACTCTCTACCGGTAAACTTCCAGTAGAGTAATCGAGTACAAAAAAAAGGAAAGTGTAACAACCCTACACTTCCCTTTTGCAAATATAAAAAAAAGTATGCACAATAGTAAATTCATTACCAACTTGAAGGATGAAGATCATGATGCACTTATGTGTTGGTGTCAGTCTTTCGGTAGCGGTCAGACATAGTAGAGCAGTAGTGTAGCTGCAGCGTTAAGACGAAGTAATAGAATGATCATAGTAGCCCGTATAGAAGTTGTGTACTTGTTGCTGGTCGAATAGGAATTTTAAAGAGTGTTGAGGGCTCCTCCAACCGCATCCGAGGTGCCTTCAACCTCAAATCTGATCTCGCACACTTCAGATTTGATCAACTCCGCAGCATGCTGTTTCTATTAGTGCGAGGGTTCCTTCAAGCGCTCTAAGGCGCCTTCACGCTAAGCTCCAGGGCACCTCCGCTACACTGAAGGAGCCTCCACGTAGCGTCTTCAGCCAAGGCAGTCGAGGCACTGTTCACCCAAGATTTACCTTTGACTTTGCTCCTGTAAAAGTCCGTTAGTCGAATAGAATAATAATCAACCTGTAAAACAGAGTTAGCACAGTTCAATAGGATTATTAATTAGATCATGTCTTACCAAGACTAGGATCTAGTCATAGTCCCAGCTTAGATATCCAAAAATGGCTCTAAGCTAGACCAACGCCTTGTAGTCCCACTAGGACTCATCGTCACCGAATCACTCTCCTCTAGTGACTTATCTCCACTTACCAATTGCAGACATCCTTGATGTTTGGCTCCTTGACCCATCATGACATTCTACCAGATCTCAACCAATCTGGTCTTCATCCAGTTGTCACCCTACTGGACTTCCTTCTGCTAGATCTCAACCAATCTAGACTTTGTGGCAATTATCAACCTAGTTGGGCTTCAGCCTAGTGTTTTGGTCCCCTAGACCCATCAAGTTTTCATCCTACACACTTGATAAGTATCAGATAAACATGACATCTAACTTTAACCATTTGTCATTTACCAAAACCTGAGTATGATTATTGGTGTTAACTACACCAACAATCTCCTCTTTTTTGATGTAATAACAACATGAGTTAAAGTAAAAAAAAATATATACAAAAAGAAATATGAATGCGAAAATGATTTACTAGAACTTTAAATACTTTGGTGTTGTGTTTATTCTCTTGATCATTTTAGGGTTAAGATTGTCAGACTTTTATAGTTTTCTTACTTAAACTCTTACCTTCCCCATTGTACATTCATCAAAATAATTCAAAAAGCAATATGAGGTACACCAAAAGTATAAGACAATCAAAAATTTTAAGGAAGCGAGTAGACACTTAAAGAAAACACAATTTTAATATTTTTTAGGTCTACGGGAGGTAGATCTCGAGAAACATTGTCAAGTAAGGCTGCGTTTGGTTGGCTGTAATGTAATCCAGCTTGTAATGTAATCCAGTTTGTAATGTAATTGGTTATGTGTTGGATCTTGTATCTATGGATTTGACATGATTAGTGTTTGATTAAATGTTTCTTTGGGAATTTATATTGGAATTGCTTAGATATGTCTTTGTGAATTGAAAACCTAGCTAGATCTATCGTACTATTATCTTGTTATGTGTTAAATGCTAAAGTATGATTAGATTGTATTGAGATTGAACTTATTTATAAGATTCAATGCATAATATATGATTTATCTTTGACTTGGGATTAGTAGCCCTTGGACGCGTGATTGGAAGGGGTATTCCGTGACAGATGTATCCCTTCTCACGTGAGCCACGGGGAAAACCTCAAGGAGGAGATAGGTCATGTAAGATTTTCTTATTGCTTAATATTCTATCTTAACCAGTACTAGGAAGAGTCTGTGTTAATCTAGAGACGTATACCCGGGGAGCCCTAGTGAGAGGGGTAGTCCTTTAACCGGACTCTCTAAGTTAACCTTCCTTCTTACTATCATTAGGACCTAAGGTAGAACAACTAACACTCTCTAAGGGTGTTAGGACACATGAAGGATCCTACAAGACATAAGGTTGGAGAGTTGGGATTTAACCATGAATCATGTGTATCAATCATCCGAAACAATGAAACTCGTGCACAAGACACAATCCTTACCTTAGAATCACATTCGTTGCTATTCTATATCCTTCAATTATCTCGGAGACCATACAACCTATAACTCCTTGTATGATTTAGTCTAGATATTCCACCGGAGTAAACTAGCTAGTACTTAGAATCACACTTTCTTGTGGATACGATAAATATTTTATATTACTTCGAAATTCCCATACACATGTAGGTATATCAACCTGCTGACGACCCTTAGACATTTGTGTTCTCTAACTATACTTGTTATGTGCTTGATCCACCTACTTGTCATGTTGAGGATATATGTCTATTAGATACTTTGTATTTACTTTTGTTGTGTGACAATCTAGTACACTATTTTGTGTTATAGGATAGGATATATTTTTAAATGGTTTTGAAAATTCTAGGTCACTCCTAATTTTATAGGTTTTCTTAAAATCATCATTTTACTAGTATTTTCAAAATTCATTTTGGACTTAGCCTAAGTTTGAACTCTAGAAAGCGTGATCTTATAGGTAACCAATATCTCACAAGCATATCACTTACTCTGATTGTGTATTCAAAAATATAGAACGGTGTGAGAAGTCTCGACATTTTCTTATAATTCAGATGCTTATATCAGTGCATCAACATAAGTTTGGGCTATAAATACCAAAATATATTGATCAATTCAAGTAGTCCTCTTTAGTAAACTGCTACTCCACTTTACTAACCAAGTGAAAACTATTAACTTTTGGATAGTTATCTAGTAATTAAAGGTTAGATACTTAAGCACAGATTTTTATATGATAATTTTGAAATTAATATAAGGTTCAGGGGCGCTTCTATTTTCAAAACACTTTTTTACAAATTGTTTGAATTTTAAAAAAAAATATTTTTGGTAATAAAACTTACAAAATATTTTCAAAATGCTTAGAAATTTTTTTGAAATATGTCTTTCAAATTCCTTCAAAAATAATTTCAAAATGACTTAGAAAATTTTTTCAAATGAACGTAAATTTTTTTGAAAGTTCTATTTAAAATGTTTTCAAACTTAATTGGAAATTTTTTCAAAAGGCACTTAGATTATTTTAAAATTCTATTTCAAAATTGCTCTTCAAAATTACTAAAATTACTTAGAAAATTTCTTCATGCTTTTCAAAATAAATTAGTAAATTTTTTAAAGTTATTTAAAATTCAGTTTTAAAATATTGTAATCTTTTTACTATTTTTTCCAAACTTATATCTTTTATGGAGTTTATTATTTTTTGCTTATACACATTGATTGTATATTTTTTGATGAATGCCAAAGGGGAGGAGTAAGAGTTTACGTAAGAAAACTAACCAAGAAACTTAAACATAAAAATGATTAACAGAATGAACACAACTAATTTTTTTTTTCTGTAAAGTCATTTGTCCATCTACATATCATATTTCAGTATGTTTTTCTAACTTTAACTGAAGTTGTCATTGCATCAAAAAAGGGATATTGTTGGTACAATTGACCCTGATGCGAGATAATTATAATATGCAAATATACGGTTATCGTCAAGTAATAAAAGATTATGGATCCCATAGGGACTGGATATAAGTACTACTCCACTAGAATTTAAGCACAGTGAATTAGCTAAACAATCGAAGGTTGAGGTTTGAAAGCAAGAATGCAAAGAGAAGTGAAGTAATAGAAGAAGGGAGAGAGAGAAAGAGTGTTGAGGAGCTTGGTTTGAGAAATGTTCTAGGAGTTCAATATTATTGTGATGCTAATCAATATATCATGAATCACCTATTGCCCATCCTCTACTCTTAATCACCTATTGTCAATCCTCTACTCTTATGCACTTGTAGGAAGTTAGATTCATTAATAGCACTTCCCCGCGGAGGTCAAGCCAGAATATTATTTTTATCCAAATCCTATGCTACTAAATGGAAGTGATTCTTATGAAGTCTAGAAACAAGATACTCCTGTCACTAGATCCCCTCGGTCATACATCACATAAACATACCAACACCCAATAACATAGAAATGTAAATGAAAATTAAGTCCAATTCGCTACTTTCTTTGTGGAGAATTGTTTCTCCTTTCGGGGCAAAACTCTTGATGTCCTAAATGGGATACCCTTGTCACTAGGGCCCCTCAATCATACAATCTAGGGTATTCTCTCAATGGGATTAATAATAACACACAACCATTCAATAAAATATGTAAATTAAGTACAAACACATCCACACACATATAAGATCAAATAGATACAAGGCAATGGAAATGTCATCTAGATAGAAAATTAGCAAATCCATGAGTTTAACATCAATTACTCTATAATCTTAGAACAAGAGATCTACTCCATAACTAGGAGTAAATAATCCAAAGACATCAAGTTCTAATCAAACAACATACAAATGAAAGAAGAGAAGGGGGAAGATGCTTATCCAATATGAAGAGTAGTCTTCGGATCCAATCCAAGCTTCCAGAGTGATGGAGATACTGAATTCAGCTTCAGATCGTCCAAATCAGCATAAATCAAGTCTAGATCTCATCCCAAGTGGATCTCCTGTAAAATACGACCCAAAATAATAATAATAATAATATAATAAATATTAATGGCCGAAAAACCTTCAGAGAATTTTCAGGAATTTTTAGAAATTTTCTGGGAATTAATTGGAGGTCGGATGATATGTTTTTCGGGGATATCCAACTGGCTTAAAAAAAAAAACCTGTTTGGAATACCAATTTAAGTGGGAGTTGA
>JBAMIE010000063.1:3570287-3582019 GCA_037177295.1 Kaempferia parviflora
AAAAAAAGAAGTTGATAGATTTGTCAGAAGGCTAATATGGGAAAAACAGTTGAAAAAGTGCGCTATTTGGTAAACTGTAAACTAATGTACGCCTTTTGGTAATTTCAGAAGTTCAGATACGCTATTTGGTAAAAAGCTGAAATAAATACTAAATTCATAAATATATAGTTCATTTATAACCCTGCTCGGTAGATTCATGTCTAGTGTCTTTTTTTCATGATTCTTCAAAAAAAAAAAAATTAAAATAAAATAACATTGACTTTTTAAAACATACAAAAGATCTAAAATAATTTATATTCAACTTTAATATTTGAGGTTGATTACATCTTTCATGAAACAACGATATCATAATGCCAGAAAATTGTTAATACAATTCATTAATGAAGACATTTTCCTTTACCCTTTCCAACAGCAATTGGAAACTCCAATTGTTTCTGAGACCTATACAAACAACTACTACCAATGTTAAAGCAAATGTGAGAACAGGTTTGAATTCTTTCAAGGTTCCTTCAGCCGGTGAATTTGGAATCTTGGCTCCTTCGGTATCGTCCGCGCTTTCGATGATCTTCAGCGGTTCAAACAAACAAGATATAATTAAAAATTGAATGATCAAAATAGCAAAATATCAATGTTGAGTGCATATTTTGAAAGGCAAGTGATGGATATATACTTACTTCTTGGGGGCGAAAGGGCGGTCAAAGTAAGGCATGGGTTGAGCTTTTGGAACAAGTTCTTTTCGAAGTTGTCTTATTTCTTCTTCTTCTTGCAGCTAAACAGACAGTTTTAAATTCAATTATCAAGAAGATCAATTTGCAAAAGATAAAATTTCCATTTTATGTAAACCTTAAGGAGCCTTTCTCTCTCCATTTTGATTTGATCAAGGAAGCTCATGCGCTCAGCGATCTGACAAAGTGATTAACAATTTACAATTAGCTCTATGCAACAGGAAAAAAAAATTATCGATCGACTGTTGTTTCTATCGTGCAGCAGCGAACTTACATGGAGATCAAACTCAGCCCGGTCTACAGCACGCACATCGCTGTGGAGGATAAGATCAAGTGGTTCTGTTGGTTCCTTGATTGGAGGTTTTGCTGGAATCTACATTACATGAAAACTTGGTCAGTTTTAAATTCAATCTCATCAAAACAAACATAGGAAGAAATGAAAGTAAAGTTGATTTCACATTTAGGATACAATCAAACTCATGGCAGAACAACTAAGTTATGGCATTCCAAGTTTGAGAAATTTCGCTAAAGGGGAATGGAAAAACAAATATTTATAAGCGCACCTCGGGTTCTTCAGTAGTCCAAGGGAGCCCTTGTGCAATGTGTATGCGTTTTTTTTCCTCCTCCATGAGCATTTCTTTCACTTTCTTGAAGAACTGCTCTTCCTTGTACCTTCCCCTTTGCTGCAAGGTTAAACAAAAAAAAATAAAAAATAAAATACTGAACTAACGAATGAGGGTAAAATTGAAGAAGCACTAAATATAGATAAATGTTTTCGCTATAGAATTTAGACCCCATTCCGACCCATCTCAGTTCAGGATTAAAAATTAGTCAGTTTTTATCTTTTTCAGGAGGGAAACCGATTTCATCATGTTGTTGCAGGATGACTATAGCATTCAGTAACTTCTTAGTAAAAACTATGATTAATCTTAGACCACTATGTACATCAATCTTCTCTCATCTATAAATGATGTGTGATTCATGCATATCCAACCGATTTATAGGCAAACCAACTACAGACGATTAATGGCATTCTTTCACACAAGAAGGGTCCTATATATTTTAGAACAGAAGATTTTTCACTTAAATTGAATTGTATGAAGCTTGATGTCGGTATATTTATAACAATCAAATACAGTGTGTTGCTTGAAGACAAATGCCAAATCACAAAAAACATAGTGCCCTCCAGCATATGGAATACTTGCGAAAACTATCATGTATCGTATCCAACTATCCATCACTTAAAGTTATATCTACTTGTCAAGGAACTCGGTTATCCTTCACTTAAAGTTCTACATACCTCTGTCCTCAACTTGAAAGGCAGGGGGCTTTTCACTTTGAGCCTCTTATTCCAGCTTCTTCTTGACGCACCATTGCTCTGCAACGTAAAGATGGAAATTTAGGAGACAATCAATTAGCTCAACCCCAGCATCTATAAAAAGCATGAAAATGACATAAAAGAAGCATAGCAAAGCAATATTGAAGAGGAATGAAACAATGTTGAATACATTTGCCATGTTCCTTTTCCCTTCATCAGATCGATTGCTTCCACTGCTCAATCTACAAGAACAAAATTGTTAGAGTATGTACAAGTACAATTTTTCTACTTTAGAGATGCCATGAAATCTTATACAATTGCAGAAGTTTTTTACACATCAAAACAAAAGTATAAGTTTGCTCTTTTTTAACAGCATGAGCTCCATATCTGTACTGAAGTTGCATGATCTTGCACAACCTTAAAGCTATACAATTAAGATTTCATAATATTGTACTGACCTGCTATCATCGGAAGAACCTTCTTCTGGGCAATCTCCAGTTAGGCATTCCGCCGAAACGGGCAAAGGGGAGAATCCACTGGCCTTGGCTTTGGGTCGAAAGTCCATGCCGGGCAAAGCCCAATTCTTCACCTTTCTCGTGTCATCTTCTCCTCCACCGCTCTCCCTCTCGGCTTCCCTGTGAATTGAGAGCAGCCTCTCAAAAGTCTTCACCAGATACATAACCCGCCCAGCCCCGTGCGCTGGCAGGCTGCTCATGGCCTCCTCCAGTATCAATCGCCTCATGGCGTTCGCCTTCGAGCTTCCTTCCGAGCTTTTCTCCTCCACCTCGCCATCGATGCTCCTCTCTACATTTCCCCTTCTTTCCTCTTCCTCAGGGCACATTTTCGGCTCCAAACCCTTCTGCGGAGTCAAAAATCTCTTCTTTTTCGGAGTGACAAAGGCCTCTCTTTTCGGGGTCAACTCGATCCGCTTCGCCACCTTCGTTGCTGGAGACCTGGACGACGGTCTCCGGCAAGGAGTGGATAGTAGGAGATTGGGGTCGACGTTCTCTGAGAGCTTCCGGAATCCAGCTTCTTGGCGTCTGGGAGCTTGGGATCGCCGTGCGGAGGTCGCCATGACCGCGATTTCTCACTCAGAATTCAATCGATCGCGGGCAGATAAGGATCGAAGAGGAGGAGGAAGAGGTATAAAGTGAGGAATTGGAACTCGAACGTTGATGGATTAGGGAGAGGGGAAGGCGCAACGGCTAGTTTTTATCATAGTGGGCGCTGGTTGCAATAGATAGCAAAAAAATAATTAGCACCATAATGATTGCATTATCCGTTTATTTAACCATTAAATGCCAATAGAAAGAAAGGTTAATTACATTTTCGATTTATTATTTCGTTTCTTTCAATTTATAGTTTACCAAATTATTTAAATTTTGTTTGAACAAAGCAATTTCGCCTTGAAAAATATAAAAAAAAAAACACTCTCCTATTTTAATTTTTCATTTTATAAATATCTTTTTTTATTAGACTGATCTAATAATATTGTATACTTAAGTATTTAAGAATTTTTTTACCATAAAGAGATTGAGAGCGATGTTAGAATACAAATAAGGGAATTAAAATAGAGTATTCTTATGATTGCTTTTAAAATTTAAAAGTGAATTTTACAAAATGATGAATAGACTCTTGTTATATTATATAAAATTGAATATTGAGTTATGAGTTCGGCATATGAATGAAAAATGTGAGTTACAGAGATAAAAATATTAAATTAGATGTACAATATATAAGAATGAGTATGATAAGAAAAATGAAATTAGTAAAATAGTACGAATATGTATTTAGATAATCAATCAACGTAAAATATAAAAAAATATTAAACTAGACATAGGAAGATAAAAAAATTTAGTTAACAATAATAAAATAAAATATGTTTAAATATAGATGATTATATACTATTGGATAAAGCTTGGTGTAGGATATGCATTCATAAAAAGTAATTCCTTTTATTTCTTGTACTTTGTATTTTTTTTTTCCCTAGCTATACTTTGTAGCAAAGGTAGAATCTGTCATCCAGATGACTCAGATGGTCAACCTCGTGATCATTTATGAGGAGGTAAATTGAGAAGTTGTAGTTGGTCAATGCAGAGAGAACTTTTTTCTTTGGCTTTGTCGAAATTTGAACATTTGCTCATTATAACAACACTACAACACTACACTAGCCAACTCAACTTGCTGATGTGCACTGGACCAGGAATAGAACAGAGATTATGGTCTAAATAATCCCCACTGACTTTGCGTTTGACTCCCAAACTATACTTGTATAAATGTCATATGGTATGTATTCATGTGCAATTATTATGATGCACATAGGGATTGTACATTATGTGCAATTATTATGATGCACATAGGCCCCCCATAATTTTGGATTTTAATTGTAAGCCAAATTATTAAACTTATTACAATAAGTAATTTTAATCCAACGCAAAAGCAGAGAGCGAGAATGCTGTTCTCCAAACGCTGGAGATTGCGATCTATCAACCCTAAATTCCATGGTTTTCTCCCCAAGACTGGATGTTTACCAGAAATCTCAAGCAAGGGATTGGGAATTGTTTCCTGCAGCAGCGGCTACTTCGGCGGATCCTCCAACTTTCAGCGACTCCTTCAAATATGCGCAAGGGATCGACTGATCAGAGAAGGCAAGTGTTGTCATGGCTTAGCACTTCAATCTGGTTTGCTCGTAGATGTTCTTACTTGCAACATTTTGATCAACTTTTACTCCAAATGTGGTATCGTCGATATGGCTCGTCAGGTGTTTGATAGGATGCCCCAACGAAGTATGGTCACTTGGAATACCATGATTGCCGCACATTCCCAACAGGGAGAGGGCGCAGAGGCTCTCAACGTTTTCTTGCAGATGCGTCGAGAAGGCACGTCGCCGAGTGAGTTCACGTTATCGAGTGTGATTTGCGCCTGTGCTGCTAGTTCTGCTATTGCAGAAAGCCAACAGTTGCATGCTTTGGCCCTTAGAGTTGCCATGGATTCCAATGTGTATGTCTGCACTGCAGTGGTTGATGTCTATGCTAAGTGCGGGATGATCCGTGATGCCCAGGTTGTTTTCGATGCAATGACCGAAAGATCATCTGTCACATGGAGTTCTATGGTTGCAGGCTATGTGCAGAATAGTCTTTTCGAGGAAGCAATTTCGTGTTTTGGTTGCTCTGTTAAGAAGGGAGTGCAGTTGACAGAGTTCACGCTTTCTGCCGTGCTTTGTGCATGTGCTAGTCTTGCAGCAATTACAGAAGGAACACAGCTCCATGCAATTGTAGTTAGAGCTGGTTTTGGCTCTAACCTCTTTGTGGCTAGCTCTCTAATCGATTTCTACTCAAAATGTGGATGCATAAGGGATGCCTACTTAGTATTTGGTCATATTGAAGAAAACAATCTCATACTGTGGAATGCGATGATCACAGGATTTTCCAAACATGCTCGACCTTGTGAAGCCATGATACTGTTTGAGAAAATGCAGCAACTAGGCCTGCAGCCGAATGAAGTTACTTATATATCTGTTATGTCTGCGTGCAGTCACATGGGTTTAGTTGAAAATGGCCGTGGCTATTTTAATCTATTGTTGAAAGGTAATGCAGTTCGACCTAATGTCCTTCACTATTCTTGCATGGTCGATGTTCTTGGCCGGGCTGGGAAGATTAATGAAGCTTGGGAATTGATTAGTAATATGCCATTCAGGGCTATTCCATCCATGTGGGGATCCCTGCTTAATTCATGTCGTGTGCATGGTAATATTGAATTAGGAAGAGTCGCTGCTCAGCATCTTTTTGAGCTTGAACCTGATAATGCAGCAAACCATGTTTTGCTTTCTAACATATATGCTGCAAACAAACAATGGGGAGGAGTTTCCACAGCCCGGAAGCTTTTGAAGGATAGCAGTGCAAAAAAGGAAATAGGGAAGAGTTGGATAAATGCTAAAGGAAAGGTTCACATATTCGTCGTCGGGGAGAACCACCATCCAAGAATAACCGAGGTTTATGCTAAACTCGAGGACCTTAGGAATGAGATGGATCGGCTAGAATACAAACTTGAAGTTAAATATGATCTTCATGATGTTGAGGCAGATCAAAAGGAGAAGTTATTAAGCTATCACAGTGAGAGATTGGCACTTGGTTTTGGGCTTATTGAGTTGCCCAGTGGGACCCCAATCAGGATATACAAGAATCTTAGAGTTTGTGGCGATTGTCATTTGTTTCTAAAAATAGCTTCAAAGATCACTGGTAGGGAAATCATTGCTCGAGACACAAATCGGTTTCACCATTTTAATGGTGGAAATTGCTCCTGTGGGGATTTCTGGTAGAAAATTCCTATGTCTAAACTCTATATTTGTTCTGTGATCCCCACAGCTTCTAATATCTTGATTCAAACAAGGATAAGCATTTGGATAGCATCTATTTATAGTCTTCTGTTCACAACGAGATCAAAATTGGCCTATGACCCTGATGTAAAGAATGACAATTAGTTGCCAATAAATGATCTGTTCTTGGTTTTTAGATTATAGTCAAAGATGCTGGTTTGGCTGAAAGTATTAAGTAAAACAATTTGAAGTTTCATGAGAAAAAAGTTCGAGTGGGAATACTTGAAGAAGTAAGGTTATCCTTAGATTTCAGAATTATATACTCATTAGAAAGCTACACCAATCAAGACTCGAACCTAAGACAGCAAAGAGGTAACCGGTAAGTTTCTTGTATTTCATTGATTATATCTGTGTGTGCGTGTGTGTTTTAGAAAAAAAAAATTGTTTCACTTGTTCTTATGTGTTGCTCTTCTACCATTACTGATCTTTTAGTTACTTCTTCCGCATATCTGTGTGTGCGTGTGTTTTAGAAAAAAAAATTTGTTTCACTTGTTCTTATGTGTTGCTCTTCTACCATCACTGATCTTTTAGTTACTGCTTCCGCATATAAAAAACTTGGAAATGAACCCAGATTGCGCTATATTGATATGCGTAATAACTAAAAAGATAAAAGTGAAAGACCATGCAAATTTCACATATCAGGAGCATGAAACATACAGATTTAAAGGCCCATGTGGGATGTTGTGGAAATTGCTTGTTTGTTTATACAGCTGAAGTCTTCAGTTCATGACATGCTTACGATTCTGATTCATATCGGTAGTGCACATTGCTAGTGATGGCATGTTTTTCTATTAGTTGAGCCTGTGATACAAACAGATTATGGCTAGTTCATTGATGATGCTTGATCCCTTTCAAAAAAAAAAAAGGTAAATCCGTTACCTTAACGGCCCCCCTAGTGCTGCTTGATCCCTTTCAAGAAACAATGAAAGTTCATCGTGTAAAGTTGTGTACCAAGGCGAGCGGTATTTCATCTGATTGACATGAATTTAATTCTGATTTTGCATGAAGTTTTTCTAGAGTTGACTTGTTTCGTTATCAATTGAGCTGAAATGAATTGTTTTTCACTATTGGTATAAAATTCATCAACGTGACAGTTGTAAAATTTCTGTAATACTCTTCTTGTGTTGAGTAATCCTTCATAAACTCACCGTCTTCAGAGTTTTCAGGCTGAAAGATTTAACATCAGCGCTGTTTATGTTGTTTCAGCATATTTCATGGAAGCAAATTCATTTTTGGCACAGCAAGACCTTTGTGAGATTGATGCTTGCTTTATCATGGAAGACTTGCCGGAACTTTGCAAACTGAGGCATATCGCTTTACAATTCTTCGAATTAACATATGAATCAACAAAGTATAGTGGGATGTGATTACTTGGAAGGACTAGAATCATATGGAATGGTGTGAATTAAACATATAGATGTATAGTGTATGGTGCCATTCGTCAACCTCGGCGTTGGAGCACTGTTGAAGTTCATACACCAACAAGAAATTCAGAACATAAGATCAAAATATTGCAACTTGGAGCCAATGCAGAAAAGATCTCACTTCAATACAGAATTGGATCAGATTGATACAACTGCTTCTATCGGGAGCTATCATATATTTTCATCAGTTTCAGAGTACTGAATCGAATCCAGGATCAGTTATGGTCTGGCTAGTGCTCTTTGAAAGAGTTTATTAGATGCTGATCAAAGTAAGCGGAATCTATCCCCGGATCGATCTCCATTTTGTAACTAAATGTTGGAATGATGCACATGACAAACAAGGCTTATTGGCACTTCGAGTTCAATTGCGAATTCACAACCAACAACTTCCCTCTCTATTTGTGTAACATGTTTCTTCATCTTCGCAAACAGTGTATATCGGAACCACACACTTATAGAGTAGACTGTGACGACAATCCTGTCACTTAGTTGTGTGAACTAAAGATCCTTTCTTAGCAATGCAAGTCATACAAGTCTATTCGATTTTGTTGTAGTATCCTAACGGCAAGGCAAATTAAGACTTACGAAAAATGGCTACGCCATTCATCGTTGTGCGCCAAGAAGTCATCATTCTAACCTATTAGGAACAAAAATTTACAACAAAACTTATCAAAAGTAGCATAGTAAAATCAACAACTAAAACAAAATTAGAAGAAATCCAGATACAATTAGTTTTGGCCAAGATTAAAAGCAGCCAATACATTGTGTAATATATACATAAACAACAGATCCTAATTAACTAGTTAATTTCTATAATTTTGAGTTCATCATATCCTGACCTGCAAAGATTGCACTTATTAAAATATTTATATAAAATAAATAATCAGAAATTAAATATAAAAAATGAAAAATTCATCAGTATTCCATAAAACAAATATGACATATAATATCTTAACCATATACATTAACTAGCCAAACTATGTTAGAAGTTGATACAAATACAAATAAGTACATACCGATTAAGTGTAATCCTTTGCTCATCTATTCCTCAAGGTGGATGGCACGATATCGCCCAATAGACCTTCATCAATGGAGGTCGAAGTCAACAAAGCTTCATGGAATTTGATTGGTTCAATTGCTTGCTCGGAACAATGATTGTCATGAGAGAATTGCGATGATGGGGGAAACACGCGAGGCGATGAGAAGGCCAATGGTGGATCGAAATGATGATGAGTTATTGCGTTGTGAAGGGGAAGTGAGGCGAAGATAGGACGAGGGTAAGAGATAGTGTAGTGGCAATGTTGGCCCTCGTAGGTGGTAATGACAATGCTCGGGTCTTCATACGATCGCTCCACTCTTTTCTTCACTTGGCATTTAGTATTTGTGCACCGATAGTAACTTCTACAAAAGAGTTGATTATATATTATAAATCATGATAAATAAATATTGAATCATTAATTAATTTTAAATTTTAGAGGATTAATTTAAAAAATGACCTTGGGAATGGGCTATTCTTAACGGCCTTTTGCCCGTATTTCCTCCATCGATATCCATCTTCAAGGTGATCTATCTCACTCTTGGTCATGAATGCAACTCTAGGTTGTCGACATGTTTGCTTCCTTTCCTTCTTACTACTTTTATTTTTCCTAAAAAAACACAAGAAAAGTATATATATCACATTGAACGCCCTAGATCAACAACAAGTTTTTATATTAAAAAAAATATGTGTGATTAATTGTGTATAAATCTAAATTCAAATTCTTTATATCTAAAGAATAAAAAAAACAGAAGAATTCCTTTTGTTCAAATAATTAACAAAGAAGTGCTTATTGCAATACAAATTTAGAGGAGAGAGAGAGAGGGCGAAGGGGAGGAGGAAAACGCGTATATCTACGAAAGATTTTACCCCTCATATTTCACTTATTTACAATGAGATCCCTTCTCGATTAATCTACGAGAATTAATTAATTAATTAATCAATTGATTGCTTACGCTGTGTCGTCGGCCACTTCCGCGCCGATCACCGACGGTGGCTCGTCGCTGGACACCGACGATGTGGCGTCGCCGGAGACCTCTTCTGGAGGTTGAAGCCCCTTCGGCCGAGGAGCCGGCTGGGGCCGGCAGTTAGCAACGCCTCCGTTTCTGCCTCTGACTCCGCCGCTCTCGACAAAGAGGCCGTCCAAGCAAGCAGAGGCGGCGCTGGCGGCGGCGAACGCCTCCTCCATGGACGGGGTCGATTAGGATGAGAGAGAGAGAGAGTGAGTGAGTGAGTGAGAATGATGGCCTGTGACTTCGTGTGCTGCTTCCTTATTGGCTCATTGTACAGAACATTATGTGACGTCAGCATGATGTCAATGTGGCCCCATGGATGAACATCTTATACCCTAATAATCTAGGGCATCATCCAATCGTTGCTGATAATTGATGGGAAAATTTCACGGTTCAAATTGATATCCTCAAAATTAATAGGCTCGAAAGATTAAAGACCTAGTGTTAAAAAAAAAAAATAGATGATGTAGTAACATGTTTGGTAGATTCATTTGTACTTGTAGTTAGTAGTTATTCGTGATCTATGTCCTCCGTGTTGGTCTGGGACGAATTGACGGGGGCGCTGGGGGCAAATGTATTCGTCTTTTACTACATGTTTGGTAGATCCAGAGTATTACTGGTTCAAATTCAATTGGGACAAGAGCAAGACTTTACAATAAATTTTAGATTACGAAGGTGGACTACTGGATTAATTACCATGAGCACTTTTAAATTTACCCAATGGACTAACAAAAAAATAAGAACTTTCGATACTTGATTGTTCAATTCGAGTGGATCTCATATATATTTGCTATGGTTTAAGGATGATTCGTACTTGAATAGTAAAATTGTATATAACTCAGGTGTTCAAGTATAATTCATATTTATCATACCATGAAAGTATATATTATATATAAATTAGGTTTTAAGTATAGTTTTATTTTTTGAATAATGAGATTATATATTAACCTTCAATAAAGAAGGTGGGTTAGGGTTTGATAATTAGATTCGAGTGGATTTTACACAATAAGTTAGCTAGGTAGGGTTCAAATTTAGGTTAAAAACTCCTCTCATCTCCCTAGACACTTAGCGATCCATTATAAATTAATTCTATAATTTACTCGTAGTTTAGGAACAGACTATAAAGGACATATAGGGTGAGCATAATAATTTTTTTTTACTACAAATAGGTAGGGTTCAAGTATAATTTGTATGTCACCCACCGAGATACGATGTAGTGGTAAGTGACAAGGATGATTTTCATACTTTGATGGTTCAAATCTTACACTCGCGTATTTTCGTTCAGTTTGAATTACTGATGATATTGACGTGTCATGTTAGAATCTATTTGTACTCCCTTAGCGTCCCCGACAATTTGTCCCAGGGCTAACACAGAGGAAGTAAATCACGGGTGGCTACTAACCATAAGTCTAAATGGTCAAGATATTAGGGAGGTATATGCTCGGACACCTCGAGATTTGACCTCTAAACCTCATATGATAAGCTTCCATATCTTAACCATCGCATCGTCTCGACAAAATTTATATGAGACCAGACCGTGAATATTATGAAGGTAGACCATTATGTATAAATTATTATTTAAATTTATTTAATTGATGAATCAAAAGGGAAGGTCATGTCCTTTCAAATTAATTGGATAAAATCTGATTATAATAAATAAATAAATAAAAAGGTTAAAACCATATGATCTTTTTTAGTAGAACCATCTCCGTCCACTTTCCGGGGGTGGCACTCATATTCGTAACCGCAAAACACGGAGGTGGGTAGCTCGGATCCTCTGGTCCCGAAATCACTGGTCCCTTCGTGGTCCACATCACGAGGACCATTGGATCAGATCAAGA
>JBAMIE010000063.1:3611586-3629497 GCA_037177295.1 Kaempferia parviflora
GTGTGTAAAAGTTTTCTCCACCTCCTATGGATGTATGGCAACAGGTCCCGACATGAGGTGAGGTCCAAGAGGTGCTCACCTAAAGTCCATTTTTTTAAGGGGCCTAAAATTAAATTAATAATTTATTATATTATTTAACTTTAAAATTTTAATTTGAATGAAAAAGCTCCTATCCTAATTTTGTCGTGAGCAAGGGTTCTCGACTTCTTGTCTCCGCTGCTCCGCGACTTCGCCGACGTCTCTGCCACTCCGGGACTCCGCCGACGTCTCTGCCGCTCCATGACTCTGTCGACGTCTCTATAAAAATCTACAGATAGTAGAAGTTTTTGATCTTGTCTTTTTTTCCTGACACCAAACTGGTGACCATTTATTTTAAACTTATGTTTGTTTTCGATTTTCGAAGTGAAAATTTTGTATTTGATCGATATTTCATTTTATTTTTCTTGGAAAATATAGCTAATTAGATATTGTTATTTTTAGTCTTCGGTCGTTCACTGGAGTATTCGACTTGAATAGTACAGAAATTAGAGAAGAGCTAGGGTGTCTAATTGTCTTCGATTTTCTTGTCAATTTTGGTGGTTGTGTAAAAGCTGTATTTCTAAATGTTTAGTTGATCTAAGCATAATTAATGATTTGGAAGTCGTTGATATTTACTATTTCCCCTCATTTTGCCTGATAAAAAAGTTTGAAGCCGTTATGTGATTCATTTGGAACAATGAAACTTTTTTATCTTCATAATACTAGATTTATTTTATGTGTCTATGCCATTTAAGTTATTTGACAAATTGCACTTTCTTTTAAGTTAACTTAAAACAAAGGGATGGTCTGAATTATTATTTGCTTTTGACACTATTTCAAATGGAATTATTGAAACCTGAAATGTTATCAGATGATAGTAAGAACTCATAATTAGTCATATTAGATTAGTGAAATATTAATCCAACCTCTCAAAAATCTAAACATGAGATGTAATATGAAAATTATTTATTCTCCTTAGGTACTCTCTCTAGCTTCATATATATTATTGTTATTGTCTTTTTTTTTACATGTATTAAAGTTAATTGGTTTACCCATTATCACCAAAGCTCAAGCCTCTCTATAATGGACCATCTATGAGCATAAACTATAGAGCACCCACATTGAAAGGAGGATTATATTTTAAATTGTGGATGATTTTTTAAATTAAAATAATAGTAAGACATTATAAGAGTCATTTTTATTAAAGCTCGACTCAGACCATCATAATCTCAGGTACGACGCTGTATAGCAAGGAGAAAGCTTAGATAGAGTAATACTTCTATAACGTTAGGTTATGGAGTATGAATCAGGGATTCCTAACCACGTAAAATATCGTGTTCTTGTGCTTGTGTTGCTTCTTGTGTTTATTTTTGCTACATAATAATCCTTTGTAGACAAGCACATGAACAATAATCATGAATCACTATTCACTCTCCCTTCATCAACCTTATCAGTCCCAACAAGTGGTATATATCAAAATAAGATTATACTTCATCGGACTGCATGCCTGGAGGAGTTCACGCCAGAGGAAGTTACAATTTCACAATGGAGGTTGAAGATGACTTTGGATATTACATCTGATTTCCACCGCTTTTCGCTTTAGGAGGCTTTACTCAATGTAAGTCAAGAGAGAGATTTTTTTCCAAATATATATAGCGAAATTGATTTATACTAATGGAGAGGTTTGAAGCTTTAATGGACAACAGAAGACAACTCCTCAAGAAACAGAAATGGGCTGAGAAGTAAATTCAAAATTTTAGACAAACGACAAGGTAATAACAAAATTTTTAATTAATTTGGTTCCTAATAATAATTTATGTAAGTTAGGTAAATATAAGGATGCAAGTGAGTTATATGTTGGTGCAATCAATTTCTAGTTAGATTGACTAAATTGATCAAGTTTGAGCTGACTCGTATGAGTTGTAACTTCTTGAGTGCAACTTATGCCCTTATATACAAATTGAGATATTAAGATTGAGGTATTAAGTTTGTTACAGCGATATATTCGTGGTAGTTGGATAGAGAATTTTATAATACGATTGGTGCAATTTTAATATGCAATTTAAATATTAAAGAAAATTGACTACATGCTTTAGTAAATTAACTATGTATAAACGCACTAACCTTTACTCATTCAACAATACATACACTAGACCAAGTCTATCGATCGCCTACTCCGAACTCTAATAAATCCCTAGATTGCCTTTCATGCTTACGATCATTCAAACTTCGTTTACTACAATTAATCGTCGACACTCTTACGAGGTCAACAAATGCACTAATAAATCTTCATTCACCAGTTAAGTTCTCCCGAGTTATCAACTCCATCCATCGCCGGGCGGTTGATCTTTTCTTCCCTTCCCTTGGCTATGGATCGATCCGCCACTCTAGCTATATAGCAGACAGAAGTCGATCTCCTTGCTGGCATCGATCGATCGATCGAAGCAGCCATGGCTAACCTGCTCTTCTTCTTCGTCGCCTTTGTCGTCGTGCTTCTCTTCCTCGACCCTCACGTCGAAGGGTCTCGCCTCAGTCTCACCCGTGTTGACTCGGCCGCTCAACTCACCTCGGTGGAGCGATTCCGTCACGCCGTCCGCCGGAGCCACTCTCGGAGGCAGGCCCTCGAGGGAAAGTGGAGCTCGCCGAGCACCGTCGTGGCAGCCGTCAACTACGCCGGTGATTCCGAGTACGTCGTAGACTTCGGCATCGGCTCGCCGGTGCTTCCTGCCACGGCCATCCTCGACACCGGCAGCGACCTCATTTGGACGCAGTGCGTCCCCTGCCTCGATTGCCTCTCGCAGCCGAGCCCCTACTACGACCCCTCCAAGTCCTACACCTTCTCGCCGGTGCCCTGTTCCAGCCCTTTCTGCACCAACCGAACCTTAATTGAAAACGGTTGCGGAGGAGACCGGTGCTTCTACTTGGCCTCCTACGTGGACGGCACCGAGAGCATAGGCTTCCTCGGGACGGAGACATTCATTTTTGGCGACGGATCGTCGATCGCCGGCGTCACGTTCGGATGCGGGTTTCAGAACAACGGCTCGTTGTCGAACTCCACCGGCATCGTCGGCATGGGCCGAGGCCCGCTCTCGTTGCCGTCGCAGCTGAACCCTCGCAAGTTCTCGTACTGTCTCACTCCTTTAAACAGCTCCGCCACCAGCCATCTCTTCTTGGGTTCCACGGCGAGCCTGGGAGGAAACAGAGGAGGCTTAATTGGAAGCACGCCGTTGATCAATCCCAACTTTGAAACCTCCTTCTACTACCTCTCCTTATTGGGGATCTCGCTCGGAGGCACTCGACTTCCGATTCCGGCGTCCGTCTTCCAGCTGAAACCCGATGGCTCCGACGGGACCATCATCGACTCCGGCAGCTACCTCACGTACCTGAACCAGGCCGGGTACAACATACTCAAGGAGGAGATAATCAAGCAAGTGCGGAAGCCGGCGGTGGAGCTTCCGGATCTGGGCCTCTGCTTCTCGTTTCATGGAGCTAGCTCACTTCCGCCGATGCCGGAGCTGGTGTTCCACTTCGAGGGCGCCGACATTAGGTTTCCGAGGGACAAGTACATGGCGTACGTCGACGAGCCGGGGTTGCTGTGCTCGGTAATAGCCGGAGCGGAGGGCATGTCGACCTTCGGCAATTACCAGCAGCAGGACATGCACATCCTCTTCGATCTGGAAGCCGACATGCTCTCCTTCGTTCCGGCGAACTGCAACCAACTCTAACATGAATTCATGTCCGTAATTTGACGTAACATGAATTCATGTCCGTAATTCATGTTGAACGTACTGTGTGTTTTTTTTAATAAAACAAATGTTATGTTATTTTAATTGTATAATATATACCATTAAAATACAGGTATATAAGATGAATTGTAGAACCGAACACTTAGTATGAGATATGAGATCCACGTAAATTAAAATTGACATGATACTTAACGACAGTAGCAATCCTAAGAGATCATGAAAGATTGGATATTAGGCATGAGAAGTGACATCCTCATAGGTCATAAAGCACCGAATGCTAGATATGAGAAGTGATGTCCTCACAGTCCAAACATATCTGGGCGGACCGAATGTTGAATAGTGATGAAGTCAGGCATGATAAAGGCGACGACGAAGAAGAATAACACGTTAGCCATGGCGACCTCGATTGACATCTGTCTACTAAATAGAGTGGTGGATCGATAGCCATGGAAAGAAAAGGTCAATGACAACAGGTAGGATAACAATTATTCGCAGGTTAACGAGAAGTTGGAGGATTTGAGGAGAAGGCAAGAAGAGAACTACCGAAAAGAGAAAATCCATCATTCTCTCGATTTTACTAAAAAAGAAAACTTTATGAGAATAAAGAACAATCCCACAATGGCTAAACATAGCGCTTATATAGACAATCCATAAACTATAAATACCCGACATATCAAAAATATCCTAAATATCATAAAAATAGAAATTATTAAAAATAGCAAAAAAATGTTCAGATCTTCCAAAAAAGACCTAAACGGTGTTTTGGGCGCTTAAAACTTGGCCATCACGGGTTCCTCACTAACAAACGTAGTTATCTGAAAGAGTTACGTGTGAGCGCAAACAACATAGCTTGAATTCGATTCCTGAGTCAAAAGTTATAACCCTTTGAAATCCAAGAGGTCTTATTTGTTTGATCTTGCATCAATTACCCTGAGCTGAAAGTACTTGCCCTCGATTTCATAATGGCCTTATCAGTATCCACCAAATAAAGAGTACTCAAGTGATTCACATTGAAGACGTTAGAAGTCTTCAAATAACTAAGAAGACACAACCTGTAGATATTGTTGTTGATCTTTTGTAGTATCTCACATGTTTGAATCTTCTGATCCTTCGTCTTATTATACTCGCCAACAGGAAACTATCACAAGTTAATACAACTCAGAACAAATCTCAGGCCTAAAAAAGTACCTGAGATGATGACAATCAACCTGAATCTTGTACTTGGTATTGCTCTTAAGAATTGTCAATTTCACCTGCTCATGAATACCCCGAAGATGCTCTGTCATCTCATCTTCTTTAGGACTAAATCATCCTACAAGTGAAACAAGGGTTAAGTCCAGATTCCTGATGGGTTGCACCCAAAGGCAATCTCAAAAGGACTCAAACCTGTGGTCATGTTTCTTGATCTATTCTAGGAAAACTCCGCTTGAGGTAATATTAAGTCCCACTACTTTGGCTTAGTTTATGTTAGACATCTCAGAAGATTTTCTAAATTCTGATTCACCACCACAGTCTGACTATCTGTTTGGGGTGGCATGTGTTGGTATAGCGGAGGCAAGCTAGAGGGGGTGCATAGCCTGTAACTAAATATTATAGATTTTAAGCTGACTTTAACATGGATACAAGGTTAGTTCAACAAAGCAAATAATAAACACAACATAAAAGAAAGAGACTCAGAATTACTTAGTTACAACCTACATGGTTGTTAATCAAAGGGAGTTGAAAAGTTCACTAAATGATCTCCTTCGTTGAAGGCAGAGAAGCCTCTTACAGTCGTTGAACGCTCAAAAATTAACTAGGAATTGAATACAGATATTGTGTACAAGTTCTTGTTCTATTCCTAGCTCCAGGGACCTTTTTATAGATCCTGTAAAAGTTGTCTGAAGCTTGAAAGCGCCTCCAGGTGGCTTCAAAGCGCTTTCAATGTGATAAGTTTTATCTGCCGAAGATAAAACTTTATCTTCGGCTAACGGGCGCTGAAGGCGCCTTCAGTGTGCCTGAAAGTGCCTCCCCCAGGCGTCTTTTGAACACCAGAAGGCGCCTTCCTCAGTTTAGCACGAGGGTGCCTTCCAGCTCATTAGAGGCACCTTCCACAGGGCAGATCAGCCTCCAGCTGATCTTCTTCGTATGAGTGATGCTCCGGTTATCTGGAGTTGAGCTCATCCAAACCCAACTTCGACCTAGCAGGCTTCTGTTTTGACTTCTGATCCTTTAGACCACCGAACGCGTCCTTTTCGTCCGCCAGTGTACTCTTCCGCAACTTCTCGTCTCTCGGATGCACCAAGCCCATCGACTCGCTTCCCGTACCGTCCTTCTAGTCCGCCTCATCTTCTACTTAACTTCTTATGTTACTAATCCCTTGCACACTTATACACAAGGATTAAATATAAAGGACCAAACTTAACATGGTTGATCACATAAAAACTAACCTGAGATACTTACAATCTCTCCCATTTTGATGTGTATCAACCTAAATTAAGTTAGAGTAATAATAAAAAATAGTAAAATATTGAATATACAAAAAAGAAAATTATTTTGTAATTTAACACAAATATTTTTCTAGACTTGACCTTACTATTTCTCTCCATTTGATCACATTAATCTAGATAAAATTTTAAGAGTTAAAAACTTAAATTTTAACAGTAAGTATACAAAAAGTATTTTTCTAAAAAATCTAGTCCATCAAATTAATTAAATTTGACATAGATTCAAACTAAACATGATTTTGAAACCCAAAACAGGTTCCTACCTACTGATTTATTAAAAACTTTCGAGGTACATAATTTTTGGGAAGTTTTCTAATTTGACCTTTGTGATATCTAAAGTACCAATTTAATTCCTAAAAACTTCTAAGATTATGAACATTTAAGTATGCATTGTTCTTTTTCAATTTTTTAATTTTTTCTTTTAACTTTTCATTTACAGTTTTCAATTTATTGAAGTTTTCTAGTAAAAAGGACTTAGCTAAAATTATTTTCATTTCTAGGTTTTCCTTTTTAAATTGCTCATTTTTTGTTATAAATTTACAGAGGGATTTAGACATAACTTTAATACCAGAATACAGTTGATCAGGAGGTAAGAGACATACCTCACATACTAGATCTGATTTGAAGCTAGAATCTCCCCCTTCTTCACTGCTTTCCTCTGAGGTGGCTCCCTCTTCATTGATGTTAGCTTCTGATGTACTTGGTTCTTCGTGACTCACCATTAATGTCAGTCTAGCATATGCTTCAATCTCTGATTCGGATGAAGAACTTTCATCCCAGGTAGGCTTCAGTTTTTTGTGCTTTTTTTGTTTTGGTCTTTTACGTTTGTCCTTCTTGATCTTTAGGCAGTCATGTGCCCTTATTCATTATAGTTGTAACATCGCGCCTTTCTTTTGCTTCTTTTCTTAGCCTGCATCTCATTAAATTTATTAGATCTAAAAAATTTCTTAAATTTTCTTACCATAAATGCTTCTTGGTCTACATCAAGATTTGAGTCTGACTCGATCAAGTTCGTCCTTCTTGTGGGCTCTTAAGGCCAAGTTGTGACTTGGTTCCTTTCTTTGTGCTACAAATCTAGATTCGTGAATTTCTAACGTAGAAAGTAATTCTTCTATATTATTTACCTCTAAATCCTTAGAGATGTAGTATGCATCTACTAGATTGATCATTATGGTGTTGTATGAAAAGCGTTAAGCGCATACCTTAGTGAATCTCGGTTGGTTATCTTGTCTCCGAGATTCGTTAGTTGGTGATCAGCTCCTTCAACTTGGCGTACAGTTGGGCGACCGTTTCACCTTCCTTTAGTCTAAGGTTGGTGAGTTGGCTTCAGAGCAAATCCTTTCGTGCTAGTTTCGCTTTCGAGGTACCTTCTGTTGGTGCAGTTGGCACCAATGATCAAACTCAGATTTTGATAAATGACAAATAGTTAAAGTTAGTTGTTGTGTGATCTAACCTTTTTACCAAGTGTGCAGGTTAATGAACTTGATAAGGTTTAAAGGATCAGACACTAGGCTAAAGTAGAGCAAGGTTGATAGTTGCACGAAATTCAGGTTGGTTGAGACCTGACAGAAGGAAGTCCAGTGGTTACGAGTACCCTGGTAATAAACATAGATTTTCAAATTCTAGACACATGGTCACTGACAGAGCATGATTTTAAGTCCCGAGTCAAAAGTCCAGAGTCTGATAGCAATCAGTTTCACCTTCATCCAATCTAGAACTTGCTTATAGTCAAAGATGCACTTTACTTCGTTGATCCAATAAATAAAGCCATCTATTTATAACGTACCAGAAAAATCAAGCCCCCCCTCTACGTGTGAATTATAATCGTTAATAGTCGACTGGCCGATCCTTGATGTATCAATAGTATCTAGGGCTGGACCACCCTTGGTTAGTATGGTCTCTAGCCCCCTCCCTTAAAAAAAATTAAATTAAATTAAAAATTTTTTCCAGCACACGCCCACCACAAACTTGTTTTCAATTAAACCTAAATTTTAATGCATGCTACGGCACAACTCACTGCGACAATACAAATATTTAGCGACGAATTTTTTTCGTCGCTAACATGGTATTTTTCGCCGTTAATATATTTTCACGACGATAAAAGTTCGTCGCTATGGTGCATTGCTTGTAATCTGCCAACCGTGCGAGCAGCCAACGCCGGCGCCGGCATTGCCTTCCTTGTCCCTCCTTGTAGGTGTTCGGCTACAATTCGATGAGTACAATCGTGACCTCCCTTCTCCCTAATCACGGCTGATATCTATGGACTGCACGACCATCAATGCTTCCCCAGTCCCCTCGTCGCTGCCTTCCTCCCTGACCACCACAATGTCGCTTTTACTGTTCTCCCCGTTGAGAATTTCGTTGTTACTACTCTCCCTACCACACACAAGTGATATCGACTCGGCTCTGTCGTTGCGAATTGATCGTGACCACTATTGCCGGAACATCAATGCGGCTACCAGTAGTTGCCCAGACCCTGTTCCACCACTAGCCGCTAGGAACTGCCGTCGAATATAGGTAATCAATACGTTAATTATCTCACATGTGTTTTGTTAAATAAATCAAATGCCCTGTTATATATATTGGAGTGAGCAAAATTCAGTTAAACTGATCAAACGATCGAATTTTAAAATTTAGTTCAGTTTATTTAAAAATTCAGTTTTTTTTTTCTAAAAAAGTCGGTTAAGTTGGTTCGAGTTTGACTTTCAAATTTCTTATTCGGTTAAATCAAATAAACTAAATTTTTGGACCAAAATAAAATTTTAGACCCCTATTTTTATACCAAAACTAAATTTTTAGACGTTAATTAGAAAAATTCGATTAATTTAGTTTTCGACCAAATTAATCGATATTTTATTGGTTCAATTTATTTGATTTTTTTAACAAATTTTGCTGATTCAATTAGTTAAAATTTTTTGATTCGGTTCGATTTTAATCAAAGAGAAAATCTTTGATAGGTTGATTGACAAAGACGTCGTTAACTTGCAATGAGATATTTCGATGTGACCCCCACAGTCGATGCATTATCACCTAGGCAGGAAGCAGGAGGGTAACAGGGTAATTTAACAATCAGAATTCCTTTTCACCTTATGGCAAGCTACCTGTCAAACTTGCTGCCCCATCATTGTCGCAGCTAGTTGTCTTAATAGTTGTCCCAACGTTGTTACAGCTACTTGGATGGTTAGCTGCCACAACGGTGAGACAGCTAGCTGTCGTAGAAGCTGCTACACAGTGTGACAATTAGGTCTGCCAGTTGGTGCTATATAGCAAGCAGGAAGCAGCAAGCTAATCCAAGTTGCTACCAAACGCGCAGCAAGGCAGGGCTTGACCTCTTCGCCCTCGGCCCACCATGACCTAAATCCCTAAATATCGCAAGGTAACGTGGGGGTGGCCAAATTTTTTGAACACAACAAAAAAACCAGACATGGGAGTGAAGTGGAGTGGAGTGGAGTTGAAAGACTTATGGTCGAGAATGGGGAGAGCGACGGGCGCTACTGATTCTTTCTTGTAGCGGTGGATGAAGGAGGGAAAGCTTCGATAGGTACCGTGAAGAGTGAGCAGGAACGTGTGCTCTCCGCGGTGGAAGACGGCACCGAAGGAAGGAGCGGGAGAGATGGAAGAACGAGAGGGAGAGGGAGAGGGAGAGCGAGAGGGAGGAAAATTTGGATTTTTCAACTTGGACGACGCTGGCTAGGGCGAGAGATTAAAAAGGAAGTCAAACCTTATTTGCACCGCTCGTGTGTGATACTTGGGCGACTAAGTGCAGTCCGGGCACCTCGATTGCACTCAGACCGCCCAGGTGTCACGCACGTAGGGTGTGTGCAGGTAAAAAAAATTTATATATATAACTAGTAAAAGTTAATATATGTAATAATTAATATTAATATGCAGATAAACTAATGGTAACATAAATTAATAATTATATATTTTTTAAAAAATATACAGACTAAAACATTAATTGGTCAATAACTTTTAATCAAAAATTTCAAATTTATGAAGTTGGTGTATTTCAGAGAGTCAACCAGAGACATTTTCAAGCAACAACATAACAAGCAAAGTAAGGTTTCATTATAAAGTCATTTTCATTTTTGATTGTATTTATATTTGCTCTTCCATCTTTTTCTGTAATCAAGTTTGTAGGAAATTTTTCTGCCTCCGGAAAGTTTCCGAGAAGGAGAAATTTTATAGTGGAAGAAGAAGATCGCTAGGAGTGGACTCTTGAATTACTCTCCTCAAAAAAATAGATATCAAATAAATTTTGAAGTTGTGCATATAAAGTCAAGTGTGAAATACGAGTCCTAACAGATTGCACACACATAGAGATAGATGTCATGTGAGAAATCATATAATTATAGCAGAAGTTGAGGATGATGGGGACTTACCAACCCAATGAGATCAGGAGACGTCAACACACGGGAGATAGTATAACAACTTCTAATGCTAACTACATCAATATAGTAGATTACTACTCCACATTGTTTTCCTTTTTATGGTTGTATCCAAAAAAGATTTATATATTTTTTATAATGCTATGATATTATTCATTTCGGATCTAAATTTTTATGATTTTACTTTTAGACTCTATCAAAAGTACTCATTTCAATGGAGATATCTTATATCATTTTAAACCCATAATCTTTTCTATATCTTTCTAATATGGGACTTTGATTGTATCCCAATAATCCTCCTCTCAAACGAAGGACCACCATTACTCTCATGGTTCGGGCCTCCCTCACGAGTATCTGATTACTTTTGACCTGTTCCGAACTTTCCCACAAGCATCTTGTCACTCTTGACTTGCTCTGAGTCTCTTCGTGAGTATCCGGTCACCCTGACCTTCTCTAGGTCTCCCCGCAAGTATATGGTTATTCTGACCTGCTCCGAGCCTCCCCGCAAGCATCCGGTCACCCTGACCTGCTTCAAGCCTCCCCTTAACTTCGTTCAAGGTCATCCCACATGACATCTGATATAGACCATAACTCTGATACCATTTGTTGTATCCAAAAAGATTCGTATATCTCAACAATGATATAATATTGTCCACTTTGGACCTCAGCTCTCATGAATTTACTTTTGAAATCTACCTAAAAGACTTAATTCTCATAGAGATATCGTACCTCCTTTTAAACCCATGATTTTTTCCATATCTTTTCGATGTGAGACTTTGATTGAATGACTTTTGTATAATATGATATTCTTTTTTATCATTTTTTTTGTCCGGTTGTATATATATATATATATAGAGAAAGAGTGTTTTGATATGCCGCTCACCTTACGCTACATACCCTGTATCCATCTAAAATTATTTTGTGCTTAATATTATAACTTAATTAATCTCTAAATCCTAAAGGCAAAATTTGATTCGGATAACCGAGAGTTTAAAAAAATAATTAAAAAATCATTACACTAGGTAGGCATGCATAGGGTGTACAACGACATAGGAGTTTGATATGGTACCCGACTCACTTCGGCACCTTATTTCACTGATTGAGATGAATCGGGGCATCTGAAAATGATATGGACCCCCGAGTGACTTCAGGATGTTCCGATTCATCTCAGTGGTAGAAATGAGCCGCGGAAATAAGTCAAATACTATATCAACTCCTTTTATATATATATATATATATATTTATTGATCACTCAATCAAAATTACCAATCAAAATAAATTTGGCTACTATTTTTTTAAAAAAATTATCAATCTGTTTTTTTAGCTGATAATTTTATCTATTTTATAAATAATATTTACCAACCATGGTTAATGAGTCATCAACATCTAGCATAACTTTAATTTATTTTTATACAATTTAACCATCATACGCACAAACCCTAAACACTAACGTTTAATCTATTTAGGACGTTGCAAGAAGAAAATTTTATTCTATGCAACGATTCTACATGTTTGATTTTATTTAAGTAATTAAGGCAAAAAAAAGAGTGTTATTTATTAAGAAGAAAAGAAAAAGGAGATGTCACTCAAAGTGAAGATCTAGAGAATGATCCAATCAGCCATGGGCAATAATAATAATAATAATATTACTTTTAAGATATGTTTTCTTTTCTTGCACTTGCTTTTACTTTTTTTGTGAAGAAGGTTCAAAGAAATTTCCTTGCCTTTGGCTTTTCTTTACTTTTCCTTTTGGGATGAATAAAATAACAATAAATAACAAATTCAAAATAATAAAATTCAATTTCTAAAATTAGAATATGCGATTATCATAATTAATCATATTTAATTAATTAATTAATTAATATTAACTACAAATTAGACTTTTTTATGAATTAATAATTTTTAGATTTTTCAAAGTATATAAAATAAAATTTTCCAACATATCAAAATACATCCATTTTCTCCGTATTTTTTTATTTATTAATTTGGTGAAAATGTGCTGATGATTAGACTTAGAAATAGTCAAGATTCTAATAATTGAATAAAATCTCCAAGAATCTGATTTTGGTCAAACCGATCAATCTCTAGTTGAAATATTCTTGTACTTGTCGACTCACAATTACGACCCTAATAATATTTTATTATTATTTTGAGTGAAAACAATTTTATAAAATCCAAAATAGGGATACATTAAAATTATATATATATGATTTATTTTTCATTCTTTAAAGAAAAATGATCAAGTTTTATATTGTCAAACCATGTGGAATGACCACTTCAATCTCCAAACTAATTAAATATTTATTTAATTTTAATTGATATATATAATTACAAGAATATCAACAAAACATAATTCATGACAAATTTCTTTTACAATCCTAATTTACAAATCTATTTGTAGATATGTGTGTGTATGTATTCACCTTGCCCTTGTTAAAAGAAAGGGTATGAATCGCGCTATGCGACTAGCAACTAAGAGGTCGAGTGGGCAAACAAGTTGAAGAAGCGAGGCTTAGCCACCTCCGCGCTAACCGATCCACTTCCTTCGGTGCCATTGCTATTGCCACCCTCATCATGGATGACCTTTTTGCACAAAGAGCATATCACTAAGGCCGCGTGAGGCGGTTGCATGAACCGTGTTGCGGGACACTTTGTGGACTTGAGCTCGTGTAGCTCCTTTCTCAACCTCTTGTTCTCTTCTCTTAGTGCGTCGCAACACTTCCTTAGAATCTCACGCTCCACTTGGGTTTTCTTCAACTTAGTTCTTCCAATTCGATAACAACAACAACAACAATAATAACAATAATCATAATATCAACTTTTAATAATAAAATTAATTAATTAATAAATTACTTACCTTGCTCTCCTGTTTTGGAACCACACTTCTACTTGTCTTGGCAAAAGCTTCAACTGCCGGGCTAACGCTTGCTTTTGTTTCTGAATTCGATAAGGAACCAAAACCAAATCAAAATTAGTCAATAAAGTTATCGAATTATATGTATTTTCATCATGACAGATGATCTAATTCGATAAGAATTGAACTAATCATAACCGAATTGAGAGTGGAATGCTCCTTGAACATGTCTTCCAAAAGGGCAGCTTGCTCCTTGGATAGCCTCAGTTTCTTCCTCGCTCCTCCTCGGTCGCCAAGACTAAGAGCCGGGTCGTCAGGCCTAGTGGCCGATGAGCAACCCTCGAATATCGGTCGCCGCGGAGGATCGGCATCATGGTAGCTGAGTTTGAGGGAGAGGGTGGTTTCTGAGTAGGGTGGTTCATCATCCATGGAGGATAGTCAGTGAAGGAGGGGTTTTGGTTGTTCCTTAGCTTGTGGACGAGGGAATTATATTGTGGGATGATTATCAAGTGGCTCGCTCAATGACACAACGCATGACATAAGATGGCAAATAGGATTGTTGCTAGGAATAAAAAAAAAAAAGAAGAAAAACGATAAATGAAGAATGAATAAACAATTCGATCTTCTCCGATCGAGTGAAGGGGGACCTTTCGGCTAGTTTGAAGGCCTCTATATGAGTCGAGTTCGGATCGAGATCAAACACGAACGTGGCTCGATCGATCGTTGCCACCTCTATAAGAGAGGAGAAGAGAATAGCTAGCTTCACACGCGTTGTCTCTTTCTCCTATTGGCTACTCGACGATAATTAGTAATTAAAGAGGAAGGAAAAATCAATGAGTAACTTGAAATTAATGGCAAATTGTAGTGATGTTTGATTAAGACTTTTGTGATAGCTTAGTAAATTAATTAAGCATGGCAACCATGATGGATTAATTGCCTGTCCACCAATTTATTAGTTGGTTTAGATTTGTGTTAATTTGCTAGATTAATTAACATGAATCAATGAGTTGGATTTGGAACATATATGTTTATTTTTATTTTATTATTTTATAATAGTACATAGGGTATCATGAGTACATGATTTTTTATAATTGTATTGTGTTAAAATTTTGACGAAGGAAATAGTAGTCTTGATCGAGTTCATTATTTATAGGGTACAACGGTTGCGATGTTGGAGGGTTGAGTTGGGTATAGAAGTGAAGGAGGGAGCAACATGGTTAATGGAGGACGAGGAAAGCGTAGAGGAGATACTTCACTATCAAAGGCTTTATGAAGACCACAAACGGAGGAGGAGGAATAACACAAATGGACCAAGGAACGAGTAATAAGAACACAATCGATAAATGTTTAGGGTTCTTCAAGATTGATAAAGGAGGAGAAGGCAGAGGGGGTGCACAAACAAACAAACTATATAATAAGAAAATATATATATAAAAACCAAGAACCCTAAAAGGTTCAAAGAAGGTTTTATAATACTACGATTAGGTGAAGGTCTAAATAGATAATAAAAGTTAGTCGATGATCATGCACACACTTGTGTGGTTTAAACATCCCCTGCATCTTAATTTAGATATTTTAACCACTTCTATGTGAGAAGTAATAATTAACTCATTTGTGTTTGATTGAGTGGCAGTTGTTAGGTAATTCAACATCATTAACTTGATCAAGTCTCCTTCCTAATCCAATAATTAATCTAATAATTACACCATTAGTTGCGAAGAAGGTAGGTGATTATGTCAAAAGACAAGGTCAATTGTCTATAATAAAATTTATTGCTTGCTTAATAACTAAGCTTTATTTAGGATTACTATACTTCTAGCTATAAATTCATATATAAACTGATAATTATGTTTTTATTATGGATGAATTTCTTTCCTTCCTAAACAAGAAGCTAATTAGAAATGAGAACTTAGTTCATTGTAGTATGTATGATAGAATTTGCTTTCTAATTGTCCAACAACCTAACTCATATGGCACGTTATATTGACTAATGATGATATACAAGAAGTCATTATCGATAATGATCTAGTTAAGTGTGAAATATATACATATATCAATCATTTTCTTCATGCCTTTTCTTCACTATTTAATGTTGGAGGATATGCACTACCAAATTACAAGCAAATAAAAAGTTGAAAGTTAAAATAAAGAGATAGACGAAAGTATAAGCAATGAATTCAATCACATTTTGGCACGAAATCGACCTCCAATTTGGAGCAATCATTCCTTTTACTTTTCTTTATTTTTGAGAGTGGTCTTAGTCATCCAAATCTATATAATAAAGCTTTATTATTATATTATAATAATGATAATTATTCAAATATGCATAACATTTTATTGCATTAAATGTATATATTATTATTAGAAATACAAAAGTCTACTCATTTCTTAATCATTTTCCTTGTTAATTAATTAATTAATTGTTACAGTTGATTATTGTTTTAAATTATTACCCTAAAATATTAGTCATAATGGTGTCTAGTGTGATTTATTTTACTTTTAAAAAATCCCATAGAATTGTGGGAAATAATTAAATACAAGCACAAGTAATTTTAGGGTATATGTGTATATCATACACAAATATTAATTTCCTTTAATTATTAACAAGGAATTATTCAAATAATATAGTGATTGAGATGTTTTTTTCTAATCATGACATGCATTGAAGTTTGAATATTGTACAAGGCAAGAGTCAATGGAGTAACATTGCAAGGAAATCATATTCCATTAAAAACTTGGATAGATACAAATATATGAATAAAATAATAATAATAATGATGATTCTGCAAACCCTAAATCACTAATCTTGTTAATACTTAACAAGATAATAATGGGTCAAACACATACTATTATATTTCTTAAATATAAAAACAATCACATCATTATCTTTATTTAGTTGAATAACTCAATAGTGTCAATGCTTAAGAATAAGTCCATATATAAGAGTTTTCAAGCTTTGAAGAAAATTTTAAAAAATATTGAGAATTATGAGAATAATGTTAAAAGTAAATAACCTTTTAGGATGAAATTTCAATCCCTCACTTTTATGTTTGTTGACAAATCTTGTTCTCACACTTCTTATGACTTTAGAATCTTCTCAAGAACACAATTGATGACCCTTTTCACTAGAATAAAACAAATGGTATTCAAGTGTGGAAGACATTCAACACTTTTGACTAAATTTAATTTTTCATTTAATTAATTTGATCATAAAGTCCAAACTCTTGAGTGGAAATTATGAATTCTTGATGCATTTTTCTATGGTCCTCTTTGATGAGCTCATAAGTCAAAACATGAGCCATGACTGAGAGCCCTCTATATGAAGATTATAGGGTTGCTAATTAAAGAATCTATCGAACTTATATAGCAAAGAGCCAACTTAGAGTGGATCGGATGCCTTGAGGAGGATCGAGGTTGTGAATTATAGTTATAATGGAGTGCCATCATCTTCGACTTCGCTCCACAACGCCAACAATATAATGATCTCCTTTGCTATTGCATTTTTATTGCTATCGGTGATGTGTGATGCGAGAGCTACCGAATGGTCGATAGATCAGAGCTTGTTGTTGGCATTGCTTCAAGGCCCAGCACAACCGTCTAAGGCTCTAAGCCATCAGATTGTGCTTCAATCCAAAGTCTCCTGAAGTAGTGGGTAACGTTGTAGTGCGGTAAAAAGCCCTAAGCCTCCTCTCCCACCTATAGACAATTACAAACCTCCTCCAAGTTGAAGTGATTGAATCGTGTAAAGAAGTGATACTTATTTATCAATCTAAAAGAATTAGTTCAATAAGTATATGATGTCACCTAAGCATTTAAATAAGATTGCAAATAAGGCATTAAATGTCGGTAAATGCCAATGTGTTAGCATGAGGCTAATGATTCCGTCTGAAAGCTGAATTAGATGAAGTTTACCGGTGACGAATGAGGTAAGAGATTTGGGGAAGAGGTGATGTGGAGTTGGGGTGTAAGAGATGAGAGAGAGCAGGAAGTTTGGTAGATAGTGTTGGTCCCCAGGTTAGTTTTGATATGACTAACCAAGTTAAGTTAGGTCATATGTGTTTCTAACCTTGTGTCTTATAAGTATGCAGGAGCTTAGGAACAAATGAAGTCGAGCGAAAGATGCACCGAATAAGAACAATAGCGTGGGAGAGAGTCGACGGCTTGACACATCCGAGGGACGTAGAGCTACGGAAGAGTACACCGGCAGATGAGAAGTACGCGCGTGGCGGTCTGAGGGACAAGAAGCTGGGTAGGAAGGACGCTCGAGGAAGGACGGAAGTTGAGTTCGGGTGAGCTCTATTTCAGATGTCCGAAATCACCCAAGCGACTAGAAATGATCACAGGAGTAGCTGGACGGAGCTGGACCAGTCAAGACGAAGTTGACTGGTCCGAACACCCGGACTGGATAAAACCTTATCT
>JBAMIE010000063.1:3687812-3698923 GCA_037177295.1 Kaempferia parviflora
AATTTTGGATTGGTGGATCTTCCGTTTTAATCCGGGAATTATGGTCAGAACTCGATCGCACATTGGGTGATCTTCCCAAACAAAAAAAGTCACAACCATCCTTCTATCAAGAACAAGAGTGTGAGACATTAACATTCACAATAACATCAAAAATTAAGAATAAAAGAAAGGGAAAAAATATCACCTTCCAGGCAATGCAGCCATGAAACCTCCTACCGGGGTTATCATTTGTCCAAGAAATTTGCAACACTGACCGTTTCGCACATTTACAGAATATGAATACACTTCCGGAGGATGAAGACATCTTGGTCTATTACAGATCCAAATGTGAATGTTGCTTCGTTATCTTTCTACTACTTCTATGAGAAAACCAGAATCAGAGGCTTGGGTCGAGTTACGTGGGTCGAGTTACAGGGTTTCTAAATCTAGGGTGTATGGTGGAGAAGAATGGGGGATTGTTGGTTTTGGGGAGGGGGGAAGATATATGATGGGTGCAATATTTTTTTTAAAGAATTTTATTTTATTGATTTTATTTTAAAGGTGATGTGGCTTTGATTTTGTGTTCCTTATTTATTTTAATGCCGAGGTGGACTTAAAAAATTTGCCATGTAGGTGATTTGTCCACCAAAAGTAAAAATGTCCAAATTAATTTTCCATGTCAGGATCACCGTAGGCAATTACTGGTGGTCAATTCAAATTCCGGACAAAAAAAGATTGAAATTGGAAAACAATGCAAGTTAATGCACTAAGAATGCGAATTTGTAGATAGCAGGACCAAAATTGAAAAAAGTGTAACTTACGGGACTAAAAATGTAATTCACTCTTATTATTATTATTATTTTCAAACTACATTATATGACTTAACTAAATCATTTGTTGTGTTCCATGACATCCTATACAGTTAGTTCACTGATGAAATCTAATTACGAAAATAGTCATTTGCAGGCTTTTCGTGCTTATTGTTTCAGTATTATTGTTCGAATTTTATCTGTTCTAAAAGCAGTTGCCTTATATTTTGGTTATGGAAGATTAAATTGTTATCTTTGTTTATTTTTACTGTTTCTCAATCTTTCATATATTGCTGTTATCTGTGAACTCTCTAACCAAGCATACTTATGCATTCCATACAGTGTAATTACTCTCTAACGATAACTTGTCAAAACATTCGATTTCTTTGCATTCTTCATTTTGAATTCTGTGGTAACTCACAGCTTGCTGTTAAAAAACATGGAAAAAAGATTGGCAGACTATAATATCCTAGTAGGATTCAAAATACAAGCAGCAACAGGAATAGTGTTGACTGGCACACTGCTGCTGCCGGTGGTAAACTGTCAATTTTAGTTTAATTGTTTATGTGGCATATAAACAGAAACATCCATGCTGTTTTTTCATGATGCAACTTTAGTTGGCTTCTGGGTAAATCTTAACATTCGATATGATGGGTTGAGTCTGCCTGTTGCAGAGTTGGAATGTAATGGATGCACTTGATGGATTTGAAACTTAATAGAATTTCTCGTAATTTGGTGCAATTTATTTCTGTGATCCATAAGCTCATTGCACTGCCAAACTGGGTTGGCATACGTATTCTTGTTTCTCTTATGTCTTGCAAGAGCTTAAACCGCAGTTAGATACCTTGCAAGAGTTGTAAACTTGCAGTGCTCAATCTAAATTCAGGTTGATAATTGGAGTTCTTCCTGAGTGATTTTGATGTCTTAAAAAAAATCATTGAAAGATGTTATTTTCAATGAGAACTTCCTTCGGTCTATTAAATTTAAGGGCATGTTTGCTATGGTCTGTCAATCTGCTTGAGTTATTATTCTGTTCTCGTCAATTTTTTCAGTTCTTCCTGAAAACCATGCAACTATTGTTGGCAAATGCTGAGATTCGTTTGATGCTTTGTGCAGTTATCGGGTTCTATGTGCGATTTGAGGACGATAGCGTGGAATCCGCAAAAACAGTGAAGCAGTGGAATGTAAAGATTATTTCCGTAAGTCGATCTACCAAATCTTAAGCTGTTCTACCCAACTGCTCACTTTGTCACTGACCCAAGGTCCTCGTCCTCCCTTAAAACTTCTTTGCAGATTAGCAAACACAAAAGGCATCAAGACAGAGCAGCTGCTTTAGAGGTTTGGGATCGACTAGAAGAGTTCATGCGATCGCGATCGCACACATGACTCGCGAAATGCCTATCTCAGAACCACAAGATGATGTCTCTAATCATTTCCAATCAGTTCTACGTTCAACTGTGTTGTAAAATGTTGGTTTCAACCTATTTAAGATGAAGCATGATATTATTTCTGGAAATTTTGAAATATTATATAACTAGGAACATTTTGATGCCGTTGGAGCCGTAGCTGAATTCGATGTTGCCTTCGCCTCCCCTGTGCTTTGTCATCTATGCCGGTGATCGTAGAATGGCGATGTGGGTGGTTGTTGAGGTTTAAGGTTTTAGATGCAGTTGACTTTACCGTTTCTGTGGCAGAGGATGTTTCACTTTGACTCCTAAAATTAATCAAAATTTCAATTTTATCGCTATTGTATAGGGAGGAGGTTTTCACATAAATTGTAGCTTAATTCCCATGGTTTGGAAAAAAAATTTGCAGTGGAAACTTCACTTTGATCCCTTAAATCTATCTAATTACATTATAATACAATAGTTCTTTTTGACTTGTTTGTTGTTGAGGAAATTACACTCTGACCATTAAATAAATTTATCAAAATTATTGTAGTAAGCATAAATTAGATATATGATTTCAACAATTCTCCCAAGATTGTTACTAATTTATATACATAAATTGGAATCACACTTTTCATAGACTTTATAGAAAAAAAAGAAGGATTAAATATCCCATTGATAGTTATTTCTCAAAGCACAAATGTATTTTTATGACCTTTGATGTTCGATCAATCTTCCAATATGCTGAGCAAGGCCAAGAACAAATTGATGATATCAAGATATAAAGAGATAGCGGCCGGGACGTACTCATCGTAGCTATGGCGCTTGATGAGGTTGTCGGTGTCATAGACAATGAAGCCGGAGAAGATGATTGCCGATATGCACCCAAATATCATTGTCGTGGTCTTCCCCAAGGGATAAAATATCTACAATGCAATACATTGTCTCAAGAGTTTAAGTGAGATTTTAACGATTATAAAATTTGAAGAGCGATTTTGACGTGCAAAATGAAAATTTTCTAATATTCTAATAATATTAAAAGTATAAAAATAATCTTAAAAGATATTTTTAATGATAATAAAATAATGGGTGTTTTTAAAATTTTTGCTAAAATAATGGACCTGAATGAGAGAGAAAATGGTGAGGCAGAGCATAGCTGCAAAGAGAAATGGGCCGAGGAAGCTGAAATCATGGCCTCTCTTGGCGGCCCAAAATGTGTAGAGAGTGAGGCCCATGAAAACTATGGCCGTTAATGCTGCAGCTTCTAACACCACATTGCCTGCCCCAGCAACAATTTCAAATTTTAGTCTAAAAAATATCAAATATGTGATTGAGGCCCTTGATAAATGCTAATGAACATTATACAGCTAAGCCCATCCTATTTCAGAATTTACATATAATTTCACAATCACCTTGCCGGCCGGAGCATGCCAATCCGATAGACATTCCCATACATATCGTAAACACCACCAGCAAAATCATGTTTATCGGATGGCGATCGCTCAAGCACACCATCGGTATCATCACTGCGAGATTTGATTCAGTTTGGTCGAAGATAAGTTAGTTATAATTGATATTTGGATCGAGTACATATATATAAATATAGTTTGCAACAGCATACATACCTAACAAAGGTAAAATCATGATGACGAATGCGAGGACGATCGAGCTCGAAGTGCGGCTGATGAAAAAGACATGGATGGAAGGAACTATGTTCATGACCGCGGCAATGATGATGGTGATGAGAATTTGCATGGCGACGATGAGGTAAACCTTGCGGATGAACCCCCACCGGAGCTCCGGGCTCTCCATCATGTTTGGATATAGACCGGCCGACGTCCCAATCTCCACATCCCATGGTTTCGCGTTCTTCATCTCGATTACAAATTATTCAAATATATATATACATACATATATATATTTTTTCCCCCTCTAGTTTATTTCGATGTCGAAGAGAAGAGAAGAAGAGGGTGAAAGAAAAGGATGGATTTAAACAAGAGAGGGGCGGTGAAGGTGGATTTGGGGATCGTTTTACTAAATATATGAGCGTAGGACATTCATGACTAAATTTGCAAACATATCGCATTTGGCAAATTATGACTATTTGGATTAAATGACATCATATGACTAATGAATACTAGTTGTTAAGAGTTTTTTTATATAAGTTTGCATTCAGGTTATACCAATTATTTTTTAAATTATCAGTTTTAATCTAGTCCTACGAAAGTTTTTTATCGGTTATCAGTATAAATCGAAAAATATTTATGACTAACAACCCAGAAAGTTAATATTTCATAGTTGCATGTCCTATAAAAAAAATCACTATAAATATATCATAGCCGGATAGAATCATAAATTTTTGAGTGACAAGTACTCGGCAATTAAAGAGATGAGTAAAATGGTCATATCATTAAAATAACTCTTTTAAAAATCAAAACAATAGCCTATCTGTAATTTTCAATCTAAAATGTCCCCACCGTACTCTTCATTGGAGTTGCTTTAATTTATACAAAACACCACTACATTTCAGCTACTTGTACAAAATAACAAGTTGTGACCTACACGCTCGGTGCGGAGGTAAGAGATAATGATAATTTTTATGCAACGACCATTCAAATCTTACGCTAGGTATTTTGTAAACGTCCCTAGAGTTCAGACCATTGGTGACACTGCATGTTACGTTAGGATGTATCTACACTTTCTAATTTACTGATGACCAAACTTTAGGATCAGACTATAATTCACCTCTCTCTGTTACTTTGTACAAAATAACATTGTGTTGGAATCGATAAAATAAATTAAACATGATTACCGTGGATGCTTTATATATATATATATAATCAATCTTGAAGATAAATAATCTATCTCCTCATTCACCTACCATAATAAATTTGAAGCACAATTTATACAATTACTTTACTATTAAGAGCGTGTTTAGCTAAACTTATTAAAAACAACTTATAAGTTCGTACAACTTATAAGCTGTTTTAAGATATTATAAGCTCTTAGGTCTTATTTTAAAAGTAAGTTGTTAAAGTGTTTGGATGAATTTATTTTAAACAACTTAAATATTTTTATGTGTTTGATATTATAAGATCTTTTTATTAACAAAATTATCAAAAAGGGTATAATACTATTAAGGTTATGTAAATATTATATATATAAAAACATAAAACTAGTTTACAATTTATAATAAATGTTAAACTTATATAAATAAAATAAAATTATTTGATATTTTAGAAAGAAAAAATTGTACATTTGGAAGAGAAGAAATGAAAATATAGAGGAAAATAGAAAATAAGGTTATAGAAAGAAATTAGAGAGAGAAAAAATCAAATTATAACTAAGTCGAAAAATTTGTATATCAAGGAGAGAAGAAGTGGAAAAGAGTGTCAAAGACTTCGTGCATCGGGAAGAGAAGATGACGATGAGAAAAAAGTCGGCGTATAGAGAAATTGTTAGGTTTATAAAAATTTATGGATGATATAATAATAATTAATGAAATTATATAAGGATATTTTAGAAAAAAATTATTAAAATAAGATATTTTTTTTAAAAAGTAGGGTCTCCCATACTTTTTTAAAACAGTTTATAAGCTGTCAAACAACTTATTTTGACAGCTTATAAGCTATTTGTAAAAAAAAATTACCAATCAAATTTGAAGAGCTTATAAGCTCAAAAATAGCTTATAAGATGTTTTGTAAAGTTTATAAGCTTAGCTAAACACCGTCTAAGTCCACTACAACTAGGGCCGTAAATGAGTTGATCAGTCGAGCTGGAGCTAGCCTAAACTCGAGCTCGGCTGGACATGATTTATATTGGTTTGACTAAGCTCGAGCTCCGTCAATCCTCGAGAGTTAGGCTTGATATTTAACTATGGACTTGAGCTCAAATCTTTTTTATTATTTTTAATGAATTAATTAATATATTATAAAAATATATACTATTAATGACTCGTTTGACACAACAAGCCATCAAATAAGTTATAATTAGTCTTAAAATCAACTCAATTTCTAATCAAGTCAGTTCACGTTCGATCAACTTTAAACTCGAGTCAAGTTTTAACCGAGCCACTTGACTCATTTGTACCCCTAACTATAACACCCATAATGGCATTTTGGATAGAAAAGAAAATTATAAGTAGAACGCCGCTATTTTGTTAAGTTTTAAAAGAAGGGTGTGGTAAGGATAAAAAGATGTTTAAAAAAAAAAATCAGTCAATTTCTATCGTGATAAAAACAGAAAATCTAGAACATGTTTTTCGCATAAATATTTTATCGCAAAACAAACGGATGGCTTAATTAGGCAACTGACTTGCGAAAGCCATTTCCATATTTATTACAAAGCTGGTAACTATATACGTAAACAACAGAAACTTGTGACCTATTGGTAGAGGGGATGATAAGTTGATTACATGATTTTGGGGGGTGTATTTGCAAGCTGCCACACATATGATACAAAAGGTCCCATGGCTCTACCCCCAGCAAATTCATCCACAGGCAATGCCTCAGAAATCTCTTCCAAGTCATCTTCTGTAAGCTTCACCTTCAGGGAGCCAATGTTCTCATCCAAGTTCTTGATCTTCGTTGTCCCTGACCACCATTAAAGTGATAGTGAAAAGGCCAATTTAGGTTTTAGAATTTAGGGTTGGTGACAAAATCTAAGGGTTAATTAATTTTATCATTTTTTGCTTAAGCATTTATAACAACAGTTGTCTCTAAGAGACTAAGAGATGAAACTATTTCACTTGAGCAAATTGTGAAACAAATGAAAGAAATCTAACTATCTCGAGACATTTTTTTACAAGGGAAAGCACAAATTGCATCGATGGACAAGTAATAGAATCATCAGCAACTTATCGAGTAAGGAAGTTTTACCTGGAATGGGTACTACATCATTCCCTTGGTGGAGAAGCCATGCAAGGGCCAATTGAGCGGTGGTACAATCATGCTTCACAGCCAAGTCTGTTAACCGAAAATATAGGGTCTTGTTCCTATCCAAATTGTCTCCAGAGAACCTAGGGAGATGAGACTGAGGAAACAACTAGTGAGCCAACAATGGAAGCATCTCTATATCGAAGGATCATGTCTTGAGCATATAAAGAAAAGTCACCGCGACATAAGAAGAAACAAAATCATCATACACTTGTGATCATTTCTTATGCGGTAAAGATACTGTCATTGCGATATTAAACAAAAATCCATCTGCACTTGCATGTTTTATGCAGTGAGGAAAAAAAGAAATCATCTCTGCGATTGAAGGATTATGTCTTGAAGAAATAAAGAAATCCTCATGCACTTGTGATTGAAAATCATTTCTGCAATTGAGGATCATGTATTAAGCAATAAAAAATGTCTCTGCGACACAAAAAGAAAACACAATCTTCATACACTTGCAATTTTATATGTAGAGGAAGAAAAATTCATCTCCACTATAGAAGGATCATGTCTCAAGCAGTAAAGAAAAAGTCACCTCTACAGAAAAAGACACAAAAATCCTAATACACTTTCAATTCTGTATGTACCAAGAAAAGGGATGTCGAAGAAAGAAAATCAACAATGAGATCATACCAGAAAACTGCCAGGAGTCAAGCTTTCTGCACTGGCCTTTCCAGCGAAAAACCCAGAGCCAAGAGGGCTATATGCAACTATTCCAATGCCAAGATTCCTGTTTCTCAACAATTTACATTAGTTAGAAACTCTCGAGATTGGTTTAAATCCTAATTTTTGTCACAAAAGAAGAATATACAAATGTTTCTATCATAAGAATCGATTAACTGATGTTTACAAAGGCGATAGGCGATAGCTAAGAATCATAGTGCCAACTACTTGTATCAAGCCAAATTAAACTAATATTACTATGGAAGTGCTAAACTTTTAAGAACATAAGTACAAAATTTAAGTGCTTTGTTGGATTTATGCTTTTGCTAATCAGGTGATATTGCTATCATTAATGATTTTTAAGATGAAATACTTGGTTGAACACCATATAAAAGACTAAGTGTAAACATGCACCAAAGAGGAGAATCATCTGGGACTTTGAATATCATTTTCGCTCTATCAACAAAGACTCAACAAGTCGATAGCAAAGTGCACACATATGAACTCAGAAAGACAAATTTGACAAAATGATCAGTTTGGAGGTTTGGATCTCCCCAATGGCACAGTGTTTACTACCATCGTGCAAAGTAGCAAATGAAGATTTTTAATATAGTAAGCGATAACACCTGCAAAGAGGAACGACCTCACTCTCGAGGTCGCGAGTCCAGAGTGACCACTCCATCTGCACAGCAGTGATTGGGTGCACAGCATGTGCTCGCCTGATCGTATCGGGGCTGGCCTCCGACAGTCCAATGTATTTCACCTTCCCCTCCTCAACTAGCTTCTTGAGCTCCCCCATCTTGGATGCCAAAGGGAGAATAGAACTAATTAATCAATGCTCAACAAGCCTAGCACACAAGCTGAAAGAAGTGAAGTGTATGTGATTGCTCACGGTGTCCTCAATAGGAACGGTCAAATCCACCCGGTGCTGGAAGTAGAGATCGATGTAGTCCACGCCCAGGCGATCGAGGCTCGCCTCGCAGCTCGCCCGCACGTACTCCGGCTTCCCGTTAATCTCGAGGTCATTTCCTTTGTGCTTCGAGATGCCAAATTTGGTGGCGAGTTGGACTTTTTCCCTCGGCAAATGCTTCAACGCCTGCGAAAACCCCCACCTTTTCATTCTCCAAACGCAAATCCTCGAGGCAAAGAGAGAGAGAGAGAGTGTGTGAGAGAGATCGAACCTTTCCGATCAATATCTCGTTTGTGTGCGGTCCGTAGGCGTCGGAGGTGTCGAAGAAAGTGATGCCCCGACCGAACACCTGCTTGATGATGCCGATGGCTTCTTCAACACTGGAAGGCGCGCCGAAGATCCCTGCAAAGCCGAAGCACCCGAAACCCAGTCTCGAAACCTAAAAGAGAAGCGAACGCGGCGGAGATAGAGAAAAGCGCCTTTTTTTTTCATTTGGCTCCCGGATTAAGAACAAAGGTAGAGGAGAAGCAGTGCGCGGAAGCGATACCTCTAGTCCCTGGGATCCCAACCTCACTCTGGGCATGCTCGGGGCCTCCATTGCTTTCGATCGCCGAAGTGATTCCGATCGACGAGAGGAATCAAAGGAGAAGACCTCGCAGCTTTCGGAAAATACTAAGTCCCAAGGTTTTTATAAGTCGAAACCACACCTAACAGTCCACTTTTTTTTTTTTTAATAATTCGATTTAATTTAATTTAATTTTAAAAACTATATTAAAAATATTTTTATATTATTTTTTTAATAAATTTAATTAAAAATGTTTTTATATTTATTAAAATCATTTAAATATATTTAAAATCAGGGGTGATTGAGTAGCTACAACTTACAATAAAAGTATTACTACAACTAACGTTCACCGTTCGGCAAAAATTGAAAGAAACGTCCTTTTCGTTTTTTTGGACCGTCATGCAGTCATGCTGACGTTTTTTTTTCTTTCAAATTTTATTGAAAGAGGGCCCATCAATCCTTCTGCTAAAATAGCATACTTACAAATAGCATTTACAATAAAGGTTAAACTGCAATTTTCCCTTAAACTATCCTATTTAAAAATTTACTGAAATTTAGATAAAGTATGTAAAAATACTGACATAGCCAGGACTGTCCATCCAGTGCAGCCCAATGTTGGGCTGCACCGGCTCTAACCCATGCAACCTAGCAATTTTTATGCGACTATATTGGGATCTTTTCCTTTTCTAATAGAGCTGCCTTCTTTCGTAAGATGTTTAGGATATACTATATGAGAAATATTTATTGAACTCAAGGCAATTGTAGGTTATTGGGTCAAATTCTAGGATTTGCTCCTCGATTCCTTTCCTCGCATGGGATCACTTGTCGTGAAGATGGCTCCAGCCTAGGGCAGTTGAAGATCCTCGATACACCATTGGCTAAAAAATCTTTACATCAGCTACCATATCCATTATCTAAATTTAGATTTTATGAATAGTGATTCTTTAAATTTAGAGAATAAAATATACACCATAAAAGTAAAAATAACATTTCTTTTCAATCGCTCTCATTTCACTCATTCTTTTCAATCTACATCATTCCACTCATTTTACAAATATAATAATAAAACATTTTAAGAGAGAGAAAAAAAAATGAAGATAATGTAAATTCAAAAGTGATTATCTAAATTTAATAAAGTGGATGATTCAAAAGTGATTATCTAAATTTAATGTAAAATCATTTAAATCTTTAACTATTAATTCCAATTGTTTTAATAGATTTTATAATATTAATGTGACATGATGTGACATATTGGGATAAAAAAAAACTTCTATAGAACTCTAATCATTGAAGATGCCTTCATATTATTCATTATTATTATCTATCGTCACACCTATTAAATATTGAATTGATCATCCTGTTATATAGACAGAATAAATTCACATTGTAGTAGCTATAAAATTGTAGTTGTTCTAATTACAATAGCAATTACAATTCATAACTACTACAATACAAACTTATTTTGTTCAATAATATTTACATTCTAGTAGTTACAGAACTGTAAATGCTATAAGTACGATAGTAATTTCTAAAACGATTACAATGTGAATTTATTGATACAGAATTTAATACATACGATAGAAAATAATTATAGCGAATAATTATGTCATTTTAAGGAACAGATATGTGGAGCGCTCTTTAATAAAAATAAAAGAGGGGCCTATTTTAATTATTACAATAAAAATGCACTCCATTGCCAGGGCCATAAACGAGCCAAGCCAAGCTAAGCTTTACAATGTTTAGGATTGTTTGTTAAGGTAATCAAGCCGAACCTAAAATTAACCAAGCTTTTGAAATATTTGTTAAAGCTTGGCTTGGTTCATTTTTATTAAGATCGAGCTTGGTTCGAGCTTGAATCGA
>JBAMIE010000063.1:3699023-3710070 GCA_037177295.1 Kaempferia parviflora
AGACTGTCTTTGCTGAAAGACTTTCACATATCTTTTTTTTTTGAGGAAACATACTTGTTAAAGTTTAAACCATTTCAAAAGATTCCTTAAGAGATTATATTTCATATAGCCAACCATTTTATTATATTAACTCTTTTTTAACTCAATGTTGGTTCTGAGGATGTCATTGGATATTACTTCAATATCTTCTTTTTTTTTTTTTTTGTTGTTTACTAATAATCACCCAGTTAAACCTGCAGTCCTCTACTACCCTTAAGATATTTTTGTATGTATCAATTTTTTGTTGCCTTAAGTATGATATTGTACTCATGGCCTTAGAAAGAGTTTACCGCGTGGAAAGAAACAAATAAACATTCAGGTGAAATTGTAAGGGGTGATAAAAGGTGTATGTACCTCTACTGGGTAGAGCTAATGATTTGTAGTTGTTATGGTCAGTTACAAATTGAATTGTGGTATTAAACTATAAGCCAAAACATATATGATAGTGAATTTGTTTGCCCATTATGAATTTTTCTAGTCTTCAAGTTATGCTTTTGTATTGCTAGAAATCATTGAGGATGGTGGTGGACATTTTTTTCCCTCCACACCAACCTAACTCTGGATTTGCTGAACAAATTCATCTTTGGTGTTGACTTTCTAATTCCTCTTGAAAAAAAATTCAAACTAGCTTTATGGAAGCATGTATCTACAAGCCACATGTTTATACCTAGAAGCAACAAATGTTTCTATATAACATATAAATGGAGTTCACCTTCGGATTTGGATCTACCTTTCATCAGGCCACATCCCTTTGCACCACTTGGGTTTATATCACTCAGTATTACTGTTGTCATGCTTTTGCATGTGATTAAAAAATATGTGTAGGTGGATAGTTTTGCGTCTTGAGCTACCTTGGAAATTTCCCAGAGATTTGGTGCATCTGCCAAGTGAAGATTCATAAGTGCAGCGGTCAATGCATCTTTAACCTAGCTGATCCTATTGTTTAATTCTTGTTAATACATTACCAATAATCAAATTCAACGTGTCAACCATTCATTTAATTCTTTTTATAATGGTTAAAACGAGTCCGTGACCTAATGTCTTGAGTATTATAAAATGAAAAGTTAAGTCATCATTTACATTTAGACCCTCATGAATAATGAATCCATGAAGCACCTTAATTTTCTCTGAATATTTTTCTTTATTTCATAGATTTTATTGATATGGACCAAGAGAGTTTGCTGTTTTATTTGCAGAGAACCAGCTTCAAGTACTTCTGGGAAAGCAACATCCGGCATGTCCAGCGATGAAAGGCATCAGGTTACTTCCCTTTGGATCTGCAACATTCAGCTTCTCATCTTTTTCTCTTCACATAGGTCAGATTTGACATGCATTGGCATGCATTGGCTAACATGTCCTTGCAGAGGCTAATATCTGCTCGAGCTCTAATGCCGCCACCTCGTTCAATGCCATCAAGCAGAAACCAGCCTGTTGAAAATGTGTTGATGTCTACATCTAGTAACACATCAACTAGTAGGAGTGGCCCTTCCTCCAATAGTTCAAGATTTGTAAGTGGAGTGAGATCTCAGAACAGCAACGTGAGTTCTGGCTCTGATGCCCGCAAACCATGCCGGAAAAGGAGGCCAAAGAAGAAAAAGCTGGTTTGAATTATTTCTCACTCGATCTTTAACTGTGCATTCATTAAATAGGGTTCAATACGGAAAACAATGTTGTGCATTGTGCATAAATGAAACTACAGAGCCATCCTTTAGGATCCAATGAGTAGTTAGTTTCCTGAAATGCTTTCCTTTAGATGGCATTCGACAGTTATTTCTCTTCGCATACTTAGTTCCAAGGGCCATTTAGATAGAATCTCACTAAGGTTACCGGATCTGGCTCTTGCTTTTCTACACCCTGTTTATATGTAACTTGTATTAACTCAACTTGCATTGTAGCTCTTGATAGCCAGCAAACTGTATTTCTGTGAGAGCAATAGCCTTTATATTGACCCATTAATGCAATAATAGAAAGTGCCTCTGCAGATTGATTTGTTGCTTTAGTATAAAATAATTTTTACTGCCTCTCGGGCAAACTGTGTTCTATTTATTCTTTTTTTTTTTTTTTTCAAATGTTTGACTGAATATGATAGTGATACTGTCCGCCACCTCTTCAAGAACTCAATATATGAGAGAACTCGCCTAATAACTTATCCGGCACACTCACTAATTCAATTGTAGCTCGTTCATTCGGACTTGTAATACTTTCTTTTTAGGACTAAATTAGGATACCATTTCGTCTTCTTCCCTTTTCAGGTATTATGATGCATTTGGTATTGAAGAAGAATAAGGAAGCTGATGCATGCGGTATATAACCACTGATACTGGAACTTATTCGATCCGTCTGCACCACAGTGAATATTAGCCAGCTCGGGTAAAAACAATGTCTCTCTTAATTCATCCTGGTTAGCTATTTCACAATGTATTATAGTTCGCATTCCCTGCATTTTCGATGTTCCTAACGATTCCATAAGGACCTGTTCCTGTCTCTGCTGGTTCTTCGAGTTCTGAGTTGCCCGATAAGATCAACTATCTTACCGCATAACAATTTTTTTTCACCATCTTTGATCTAAATTGTCGACATGTTGAATTCTGATGGTTAAGTTCACTTCAAAGAGTTGTTTTGGATATGATGTGAGGATCAGGTTGCAATTTTATTTTTCTTGGGAAAATATTCATTTTACCTCCCAGAGATGATAACCTTTTTTAAGAAAAAAATTGTTTTATTATAATTTTATTCTTTAGTTTGTTTTTAATTTATTATTCTAGATATTTTAAAAGTTTAAAGGTTTTAGCTAGCTGTAATCTATTAAAATTGAAAATTACTATAGATTTTATTTTTTTTATTAATGATTTAATTAAATTACAAGGATAATTATAGTACTAGTCTACTAAGTAAAAGTTTAAGTTGGATGAATTTTGCAATAAGTAAGGTTAAACAAGCCTATTAAAATAAATAAATAAATTTGAACATCTTAAAATTTTGACTCAATGCAATTATTTGATAAATTAGAGTGTTGAACCATGGAACCATATTTATTAGTTGATTACTACTATTTCACCCTTAACCCTAATTCTTCTCTTTGTATCAGCACTTGTGTGATACCATGGATTCAAACCAAATTCGTGTGCGGAGCAATTCACCAACTTGCATTCTGACCTTAGAGATCGAGCAAGGCCAGTCGGTTAAATAAAATCGAAATTGAGCAAATTAAGTATTATTATTTTAATTAATCAAACTGATTAAATTTTTTTGGGCAAAAGGTAAAGCGTTCTCTTTTTTTTAATCATCAAACGAGTGTTTAATTTTTAATGTTTTTACCAAAAAAATGATCTACCCTTTATAAAATGATATAAATATCATTTGATATATTATTTGTTTTTTCACACATATCTACCGTTTAAAAATCCTATCTAAAATTTGAGTCAAAATTGTATTGCAATAGCTATGAAAGTGTAGTATAGTTGTAGCAAATGAGAGCTGTGAATTAAAGCGTGAAGGGGTTTCAGATTTTTTTTCGTCATATCTTAGAATTTAAAACGGCTTGTTAATTCTAATATCAGATTAATTTTTAGAATCAGACTCGAATTAGTTTATTAGAAATTGACCAAAGATACAAACATCGGATTAGCTTTTGAACTCAGACTTGGATTAGTTTATAAAAACTGACTTAAAGATACACATTAGATTAGTTTCTCAATTTATAACTAGGGATGATAATTTCTCCCGAATCTGACGGGTAATTCGACATCCGATCCGAATGGAGGAGGATATGGAGGGAAGTTTTACACCTGATTATAGTAAATGAGTATTCGGGTATGAGTATTTCAGGTATGGGTATGGAGGCGGATGTGGTAAAATCTTACCTATACCCTACCCGATACCAGATACACCCACAAGAATGTTACCCTTCCTGTACGACTGTGAACGACATCCGACGTGGATGATCTGACATAGTAAAACTAATTTTTTTAATCTTTTTCTCACTCTCTCATCTACGTATAACAATTTTTTCTCTTTCATATTAAATTAAAATAAAATTCTCTCTCTCATGAGTGCATACAATTGTAACAAAAATTTTTCTTCTCTCTCCTATGATTGTATGTAGTTAAGCAATTACTTTAAAGTAGCACCACAACTTGTGGCAGTTACTAGCTGTCACAACTTGTGGTAGTTACTAGTTGCCATAACTTATAGCAGTTACTCCACATCGAGAAATGCTTACCGATCGAAGGAGCGCGAGACGAGAAAAAACATACAAGTATATTAAAATATTTTTTTTTTTAAAAAAAAGAGAATGGTAAATAGTGATAGGATGATGGGTAACGGGTATGGAGATGAGTATGAGTATGGATATAATAAATGGAGATGGATATGAAGAATATAAAATCCTACCCAAATCTACTCATTTTAATTCCTATTTATAACAGCTTAGTTTAGTTTTATATATGAGGCCTGAGAAGTGGTGAGATCTCCTTTTAAGAAAAAAATTAAAATGAGACGCTCCTTTATAATTAGGTAAAAAGAGACGCTCTTTAATTTTTGTTATTTTTTCAATGAAAATCAAATAAAACAAATTGATAAAAAAATTGATTAATTAAAATTAAAATGATCGATTTTGATTTTTTTTTTCTTCAATCGATTATTGATAGATAGTCAAGTCATCATGGACTGATTGTTACAATTCGGAATCATCAATGACCTTCGGTTTGATTTGACCGTTTAAATTGATATCTTAAATGAATTAATCGATATTTTTTTTATATAAAAAATGTATTTCCGAATTAACTAATTCAAACTTTCCATTTCCATAGGTTAATTCCATTTGATTCCTATTTTGTTTAGCCCTATCTGAAGGTGTTACTCAGAAGCCTGTGTTTTGCGCTCAAATCAGCAATGGGGAAGCTAATTGACGCGATGAAGGGGGTGGCATCGAATGGGTTTGACGACATGGGCAGAACTAAACTAAAGAAGATAGCTATTGTTTCAGCCATCATTTTAGCTTTAGCGGTCCTTCAACTTCACACACTTTAAAAAGGAGATATTCAACTCCACACACTTTAAAAAGGATCAAACACCCAGAGATATTTTTATATCCGTTGAAAATTAATCCCAAAATCTATTATATCAAACACTGATACCAACTGCGTCAAATTATAGGGGCAAAGGAGACAGTCTATGATCCAAGCTCCGAACACCAGCTCAGTGACATAACAATGATGATAAGCAAAATCGGTTCTACGGAAGGCCACAAGATGCTACATGGGTTAGGTCTTTAAAGCATAACATTAGGTTCTTCACCACACTAATCATACATATCTACTCTAATGAAACGGAAAACTCTGATGAGCATGCACCACATCGAATATCAAATGCCAATGCCATCACTGACACGACAAGAATCCAAAACAGATCGAGTGACACCATTTTATAGAAGTCCACATCACCATACTCCCTAGTTCCCTTGCTCTTCAGCTCCCTTCATGTAGACCGTCTTTGCGCCGTCTCCATTTTGTCTGCCGGAGTTGTTGCTTCCGCGCCCTTCGTTGGACAAGGCACTGCTGGGATCTTGCTTCATTGAACTACTGCGGCCAAAATCAGAAAACATTCCGCCAGCAAGCGTGTTCCCTCCGATGCTCACCTCTCCGTGAAGCATGTTGAATCCACCACTGCTGCCGAGCTGGCTATGCATTGCTGCTTGTTGTTGTTGTTGCTGCTGCAGTGCAGAGATTGGTGACTGAGCATATAGCATGGACGATCGAGCAGCCATGAGCGACTGAGGAGTCATCGGCTGAGCTTGCGGGTGTTGCAAGTAACGAGGACCAGATTGCATGGCAGGATTGGGCGGAAACTGCTGAGAAGTGATCCAAAGTTAAATCCAGCACTCATCAATAGCAAATCCAGGAACAAAGTATCAATAGTGATACATACCTGAGCAATTGTCGGTGCTTGTTGCTGATTATCTGCAATCGCCGCAAGGTACATCAAATTCCTTTGAAGCTTAGCTTGGTTCCTGTAAGTAGGAAGAGTAACATAAATCCACAAAAGATTCGGTTCACGGCTAAAAGGAATAGCATCCCTAAACCTAACAACTTTCGACTGCATCTAAAAACCATAAGGGCAAATGCTGACCTTTGGTGAAGTTTAAGGAAAATTAGAAAACGATATTAATAAGAAATACTAAGGGGAGATCAAGATTCTTGTTTGCAAGGCAAAGCAAAACAAGAAACTTCACATTTACATCTTATTGGCTTTCATAGTTTTCTCATGTTTTGATCAGGATGATTATGATGATGTATGGTGGTTGTGATTTAAGTGTTCAACCATTGTAGACCCAATGAGCCATAAATTCATGCATTCATGGAATTTCAAATGAAACCAACTCATCATGAATAGAAAACGATCAAAATGCAAGATATTAACACAGTAGTTCTTCATAGAACCTTTGAATTATGATCGTATCTACGACATATTTAAGGCTTACTCGGCACATTCATCAGCTTTCCCAGCATTTTGGTTGTCCAGAATAGCTAGAATCAACTGCTTATTCTCATCCAAGTACTGCAGTATAAATAGGCAATTAGCAAAGTTTTTAAGAAAATAAAACAAAACAAAAAACAGTGATTTAGTTTGATGAATCAACTAAATGAATAAAAGGTAATTGAAATAAATGCATTTATGAACCTAAAGCAATTAAAAATTCTTCAGATTGCATTGAGGAAACTATCCAACCAAATATGTAAACTGTTGTATGTTACTAGATTATGAACAAATATATTAGGTAATTTGTATCTACTACATTATGCTACTAATGAAGAACCAAGCTCCCCCGGGTGTAATGCAATGGTAAAACATTCAAAGAAACAACTAAGAGGATCAGAGTTTGAATCAAATCCCAATAAGAATGAATATTCTACAGGTCGGATTCTGAGTGTGCATAAGTTGTGCTTCAGCTACCTATTTCGTTGTAACGAAGGACCGAAAAATGAGTTCAACTTTCAATACATTTAACCATAAACAAACGGTGTACTATATGAATTATGGAACATCAGTAGGTCAAATGATCCATAAAGTAACAAAACTTTCATGTATGCTGCTCAATCTTTGCTTGACCTTATCAACAAAACTATGATACCATAAGAAAAGGAGATAAGATGATATACTGCATCTATTATCATTCCAAAATGGCAAGGATTATGTACCCTAAAATTACTTATCATAATCGACGATACGAAGCCTAAGAAATATATGAATGTTTATGGCAATGAACTGCAACCACCAACATTCTTGAATTGAGAGTATCGGATCAACAACATGTATGAAAAACAGCAGTAGAAGCAACAAAGAAAGAACTCCATTTGCAACTGAACAAATACCAAACAAGCCTTGAGATTCTAATGGAGGTCCATCCTCTGAAAGGGAATGTCTTAACACTGATCGATCTCTTTGGGAACAAAAGAGCTAACTTGGAGACTAAAGATTGCTCAAAACACCAAGAATGCAATCAAAAACTCTTATTTTAATAGAATCTAAAATTTTTTTCTGTCGAGATGAAGAACACCATTCCTTTAAGAATGGAGGGACGAAGACAATCGAACCGAAGTTCAAAAGGATCACGAAGCAAGAACAGGAATAAACACGCATTTTGCACAACGTCGTCAAAAGCCTCATGTTCTCTGTGGAGATGAAAAATGATGCCGAAGAACACATTCCGATAGAGCAGCAAAGAGTCAAATACCATTCTATTGTTCAAGCACCGAAGCACCAAACTGACGGGACTAACATCCATTTTCATATTAGCCCTAAAAAAACAAGTTTTTTTTGTTTGACAAGATGGATGAGAAGAAAGCTCGCATAAGACATTTACGAGGATGGGAACACGATCCCGATCGAAGCAAGGAAGAAGAGCCAATGTCGTTATAATCATCGAAGCATTCCAGCGCCAAAAAAAGCACGGTTTTTGTAGGATCACAGTGCAAGACGGAACTAACATCCATCCAAGCCCTAGAAACAGAAGCTCGCAATCGCCAATAAGGACAACGAGAACACGATCGGGGGTTCGTCGCAACAACAAAAACGGACGACATAATGAGAACGCGGCCCACGATTCTGCGCACGACACCAACGGGCGAGGGGGATGAGAAGAGCCGTACCTGCTGGATGATATCGGTGGTGACTTGATTAGGGGACGCATAGGCCGCCATCATCGGCTGCATCTGCATCAGGTGCTGCTGCATCTCTCGCTCGCTTGCTCGAACGACACCCAATGACGACAAACGCCAAAACCAGCCTCCACTGCTCTACGCCACCAGAGAAGAAGGCAGAGCAGGGGCGTCCTCCCCTCCTCCTCGCTCCGGCCGCGTATATATAGGGAAGAAGGAGGAGACAAGGACGCTGCTCTTCTTGGGCTCTGGGTTTTGCTTGGACCTTTCTTCCTCTCTCCTCGCTGTGTAGTTGCTGTCACGAGATACCGTCACCGCCAGTGGTCACTAGCTGCTCCGTACCTCCTCCGACGAACGAAGGGTTGGATCGAGCCGAGCCGAGAGAGCTCCCAGCACCGCAACACGTGGATCGGGGAGGTGTTAAAGACGATGACCGGAGGTGAGGGGAAACAGATGCCTTGCGATCACGCGCCAGGCACGTGTTCAGAATAGACGTTTTCAATTTTAGGAAATTGTGTTTGCTGTCCGGAATTTTTACGTCTGTTTGCATTTAACCCCTCGCGGTTTAAAATATTTCTTAAAAAAATTATAAAAAGGGGTTTATAAAAAGTTGATATTTTAATCATAATAAATTTTTTGAGGTATTTTTTCCGACCAAATTTGCTGAGAGGCTATCAGATACATTAAAAAGTGCCCACGTAGACTCATAGCAGCCGTCAACATACTTAGGACATTGTAAAATTTGTGAAAGATTTATAAAATTAAAAACTTTAATATAAAGTTTTACCTATGGTTTAAATAAGATTTAAGGTTTGTAGTTCAGGAGTATATTTAAAAAAATTTCAACCTACTTCTTTGTTTTTAAAAAAGGAGCTTGTAATTAATGATAATGATTTGTTATATTGTAATTTATAATATAAGAAGATATATGATTTGTAATGTATGACTCATAAAAAAGTTGTAGGAATATTTTTTTTTATTATAAAGAGAATAATAGACTTTTCATTTTTGATGTGACATATTAGGGGCTACAAAAAATCTTATTTAGAGGTTTAATTATTGGAGAGGCTCTAAGATATGTTGTTCTATGAGAAAAAAAATTCCAACAATGTATTGGGACACTCCGGAACTGGGAGGGGATGGTGAATAGCTCGCTTGCTTTGATGAAGATGATCCTGCAACTAAAATGTTGAAGCGAAAGCTCAACCAATGCTAACACGAGGATTTACTTGGTATCCACCTTAAAAAGGTAACTAATCTAAGGATCCACACAGTGTACATACATACACTATCAAAACCCTCATTCTCGAAAACAATCCGGAGGAGAAAAAGTCTCGTACAAACTCACACAAGAGAGTACACAAAGAAGATATAAGAGATTACAACAAGAACAAGAAAATGCATACATTACACATAGAATCTTGCTCTTGATCTAATGTTTAGAAAAGTCTCTTATAAACTTAGAAATTCAGCAGCACTTCAACCCTCCCAAGAATAGGCATGTGAGAATCGTATCAAGAACGTTCACTAAAAATCCTTTTCTAGGGCTACCTCAAGCATCTTAATTGCTTAAGATTCTCCTGAAGTGATTACCACATCAACAACCTGCTCAGAACTTGCAGAGCAATTATATTTCAAAGCTTAAGTGATTACTCTAATCGCTTAAGATGAGCCTAATTGATTAGCTAGATCAATTAGGCAACATTCTGTGCATTCGTGAAAAATTATCTTAATCAATTACCTTAATCGCTTAAGATTGCTTAAGTGATTAGCCTAATTGCTTAAGATGTGCCTAATCGATTAACCAGATCAATCATCGATTAACCAGATCAATTAGACAACATTATGTGCATTCGCGAAAAATTGCCTTAAGCGATTACCTTAATTGCTTAAGATTGCTTAAGCGATTAGCTTAATCGATTAAGACACCCTTCTAAGACACCCTTAAGCAATTAGCCTAATTGTTTAAAACTCCTTAAGTGATTAGCCTAATCGCTTAAGACACCCTTAAGATACTCTTAAGCAATTAGCCTAATCGCTTAAGTCATCCTTAAGTGATCAGCCTAATCGCTTAAGACACTCTCAAGATACCCTTAAACAATTAGTCTAATTGCTGACACCCTGCTTCCCAAACTTGAGTCTAGGGTTTGCTCACCCAATATTCAGTCAACCTTGATCCACTTGGATTTCCAAAGACCAGATGTTCGGTCAACCAATGACCCGCTTGAACTTTCCAATCACCAGGTGTCCGATCAACTATTGGCCCATTTGAACTTTTCTCCTACCTGGCTTCAGTCATCAGGACTTTTCTCCACCGAGCTCACTCACTAGGATTTCTCACTACCTGACTTCACTCACCGGGACTTTCACACAGCCCGACTTCACTCACTAGGACTTTCACACAGCCCGACTTCACTCACCAGGACTTCCCAACTGTCTGGTTTTACTTACCAGAACTTTCTCACTGCTCGGCTTCACTCATCGGGACTTCCCAACTATTTGACTTCACTCACCAGGACTTTCTCACTACCCGACTTTACTCATCGGGATTTCCACACTAAGTGTCCGGTCCTTCATGAACCACTTAGATTTTCCCTTGCTAATTTTCCAGTTGGACTCCCCAATCAAGTATTCAGTCATCCAAGACATGCTTGACTTCTCTCTCAATTAACTGGTGAACCTTGATCACAGGATAATTATACCAAATAATCTCTTAAACTTATATTATCAAACATCAAAACACACATTCAAATTAACTCGAACTCAGTTAAATTGAACAATATTGACATTAGGACACTTACACCAAGCACATTGTGTTGCACTGTACTGCAGGGCTTAAGTACCTTATT
>JBAMIE010000063.1:3723113-3734129 GCA_037177295.1 Kaempferia parviflora
AGTTTTTATGTAGTATTGTTGTTCCTCAAAGTAAATAGAGGTAACTCGACAAATCAAATGAAACAAGTGTCTATTTTTTATCTGGAAAGTATTTTTTTTTTTTTATATTTTAGATGATATAATATAAAATTAAAATACTTTTAAAATTATTAAGGGTAAAAATTCAAAGAGCGCATTTCTTTAATCATAAAAGTTTTTAACCTGGGCTTAGACCAATCCTATTCATATAAGAGAAATAATTTGCAGAGAAAAAAATTTAAGGAAAATTTTAATGACAGACACATAAAGTATGAGGTCTATAAAAAGTGAAATAGTGGACTCCATCATTATGTGTCTATCATTGAGATTTTTTTTGAGTTTTTTGTATTATTGCTCAAATAATAATGTCACAAGGGTGCTGATGCTCATGATGATTTGAAAAAAAATGCTCTTTTGTTTTTTACTCAAATATTAAAGGGTCGGCACATTTAGTATTGGGCCGCACCAGATGGATCGGCCCATTTAGGGTTGGCACCTCGGGTTGCAAGTCACGGAGGGCTCGTGTTCCACTGCCATTTCTGGTTCGGTTCCTTTCCAGAAAAGGACTTGAGATCTTTCCTTTGGCGCCTACCCCCGATCCAATCCCTTATCCACAGTTGCCTCCTCATCTTCATCTTCATCTTCCAGCTCTTCCTCCTCCTCGCCATTTCGACAAGCACATTGTTTTCCTTTCCCCTCCCGTCGTCGCTTTCTCGCCTTCTTTTGTCTCGTCACTCGTGCCCACGTTGCTTCTCTTGTCAAGGAAGCAAGCTATAAAGGCGCGACCTTTGCCGGACAGCCGTCCTCTTTATAAATTTCAAAGCTAGCGGCGAGTGGGGCGATGCGGTGACATGTCTTTCATCCTCCCCTCTCTCCCTAAACCCAGATTCCGGCCTCAATTAAGTCCAGGTATCGATTCTTTGTCGGTTTCCGGCCCGCGCAGGCGCCGAGTTCGTTGGGGTCCAAGTGCCAAAATCGTACCTTTAGCGTTTTCCGGTCTAGCTGGAATTTTTTGCGGTGCGAGCGTCAAGATCGAGTCTTTTGGACATTTTGAGGGCTCCAGGACGAGAGTCTGTAGTAGGAGGAAGAAGAGGAAAGAGGCGGCGGATGCATTCGAGGCAGGTAAGAGGAGTGCGAACGTGGAAGCTGAGATTTACGAGTTCATGCAAAACTCAGCGAAGCCGACAGATTTTCCTACCAAGCTGGAGCTCGTCGCGGCTGGGAGGGCAGATTTAGTGGAGGCTGTGGTAGCTCAGGGCGGATGGCTCGCTTTTGGCTGGGACCTCGATGACAATGAGGTGGATTCTCCCATTGACGAGGGGGTTACTGTAACTGTTCTGCCAAGCGAAAGTGAAGTTGCAGAAGATGGTAGAGTCTACCAAGAGAGGGTTTCTAATGGCTCCGACGGCTGCCCTTCCACACCTTCTTCTTCAGGAAGAACATTGTGAGTGGGAGATGCGCTTTCTGAGACAATTTGTTGCTGCTTTATTTTCCTTTTAATTTACTTTTTTTGATTGAGTTTCTATATTTTTCAGGGAGACAGCGGAGCAGGAAGATGGTGGTGGGGTTGAGGGAATATTGAGCAGGCTGAAAAAAGAAAGGAACTTGTCTTTGATAACAAGTGGGAAGGTAGTGAATGGTCTGGATTCATACACAAAACCTATAGTACTCGATCGAGACGGCACAAGTGAGTTTATACATTTCAGTTTCTGACATATATCTGATAATTTGCCATGACACAACAAAATTATACATGCTTCGCTTCTATGATCTTAAACACTTTAGACCCAACTAAGATATGTTCTTCGAACAGTTCTCTATACGGATATGCTTTTCATACTTTTTTAAATATAAATTCTATAAATTATTATTATTATTATTATTATTATTATTATTATTATTATTATTATTATTACTTTTTGATAGTCGATCCCTTTAGATGTTTATTATTGAGTTATATTTGAAATGTAATGTTGAGTTTAAGTTAAAAGGGTTTTTTTTTCTCTCTATTTATCTTTTGTCTTTATTTTTCTTTTTGTATTAAGGGAAAAAATAATAGACTAAAGAGTAAAAAAAAATTAAAAGAAAGAAAAAAAGAAAAGAAGCTGGAAAAATTACTAAGGGAGAGGAATTAGATGTTAGAAAATTAAAATTTAACCTAAATATTAAAAAAACTGCTGCCCCCACAACCCGTAGAGGTTGTTGCGCGATCTCAACAACCTCAATGACCCTGCGAGATTGCGACAACCCCCGTGACCCGTGGAGGTCACGATAGCCTCCGCAAATTTGAGGAGGCTGCCATGAGTTGCGGTGGCCATGCAGAACCACAAATTTTACTCTTACCGTTGGCACGCTATGAAATTTCCTTCCATGTCATGAATAATCAATATGATGAATAAATACAATAAAAAATTAGTTCTGAGAATTAAAATTGTTATGAAATAAAATAAATAAAAGAGAAATTTAATAATAGATATAAACAGGAGACACAAAGTAAGTATTCAACCGTTCGACCTTTCACTTTGGTTGAATCTCCACTGGCTGCGAATGGTGAGACTGTTTGTAGCATTCCTAAGAAACCTAGAAGAAGTAGTAACATAAAAAGGTAAAGAGTGAAAGTGGTATTTGTTAATATATATAAAAGGGTGGATGCCTTCTCTTTATATGGTGGATCCATTAAGACCAAATCAAACATAATATTCAACTTGGTAAAACTTCGGTTGAACTCATCCAATCCAAAGAGCTTGCTTTGTCTAAGTTTATTTAAATATTTACAATTAAATAAATAATAACTAATAAAATAGATTAAAATTACTATTTAATATATATATATAAGTTTAAAGTAATTCATATAATTCTCACATTTAAAAAAAACTGTAAATAGAAAGGAATAAACAATTCTACTGCTTATATTTAATATAATAAGTGAAATGCTTTTCAATGTTGAAAGATTAAATCTGATCTTGAACTACACCACCTTTGAAACCAACATTCACTAAAACACAGAATACTAGAAAATCAATGCCATGGTGCACATCGACGGTTGTTCACAAGTTTTTTAATTTTTCATGAGGACCTTTAAGAGGGTCCAACTCCTAGCCACAACCCTATATTGGCCCCCATATAAGAGAGTTAGAGGCACCTATCCGGGATTTCTAGAGTCACATCTCATGGAAATTATCTTTTTCAGAATTTTCTGAAGAAAAGCCTTCCCTTTTTCTATGTAGAAGTAAGAGTCATTACCATATGAATGGGGGTGTGAATATTCTCATCATAAAGAAATCTATAGGTTTTTAAATTTTTAATTACTTTTGCAACCAATCAATTGGCTTGATATTACTTCATTAAATCTCCATCAACTAGTCGTCCATCATAAAGGTTGGGTTGCCACTGTTGGAAGACCCGTTATGGATAACTCTTCATTCCACCCAATGATTTTAAGATCACAATTCTTTTTTAGCCTTTTAGTAAGAATGTAAGATGAGGATGGATAGGATAAGAAATGAGAAGATTAGAGAGAAAAAGTCGGGTTGCATCTATTGAGAATTGAGATAAAAAGACACGTTTAAAATGGTACGGATATGTACTTAAACAACCAATAAATGCTCCTGTTAAGTGATGTGAAACTATGACAAATTCAAACGAGAAAGACAAAAAAAAAAAAAGACTTATTTAGTAATAATAAAATAAGATAAAATTTATTTAAATATAGATAATGATATAGGTAGGGGATAGAGCATAATGACGTCAAAGGATTTATATAACCAACCTCACTTAGTGGAATAAAACTTGACTATTGTTGTTGATGAGTAAGACAGTCACACACAATTCTGAACTGTCCTTTCACACACACACACACACATACACACACACACACACACACACACACACACAAACTATATATATAGCATGTTGCCACAAGTAGAAATTTGAGCATGTGCACTACTAAGACAAACATGATAAATAATTATCATTGTACTCAATGTGTAACTTGACTAGTACGAAGAGATGCTTGCAATTGTTATAGTGCTCAATCCAGTAATTCTGGATCATAATTCAAAGTCATGCAAAACACAAGACACAAATCAAATTAGCCTCAATTTATTTTCCATAAATTTTAGCTATAAGCAAGCTAACATATATATTGAATAATTATTCATGTAAAAGCATGCTAATATTTTATAAGACAAATAAATTTATCTAACATCTTTGTAATTAACTAATTTCATAGCTCACAAGATCATTTCATATATAAATAGTGCGACATTTATTTGATCTTAACTACAAAGGTTTTAGCTAAAAAAAATGAAAATTATCAAGGCTACTTAAGTTGCTAATGTCCAATTTCATGCATTTAACCAAGTATCAAAAACATATCCAGTATTAGATAACATTATAGCACATATATAAAGCATGGAGTTGTTTTATTTTATATACACATTTAGTTATAAACACGAGCCGTATCCACCTCTCACGTTTTTAATGTATGAAAAAGTTATTATATGAAAGAACCCTATAAAAATATATAAAATTTATGGCTTTTAGGATTTAGGGTTTAACATTTTTTTTTTAATAAAATAGAATTAAATTACCAGTTAGATAAATATATTTATTTGAATTTTAAAATAATTCCAACAATTCAATTATCCAAATATGTGAACTAGATTTTTATGATGGAAGAATTATCTCATTGAGTTATAGGAGCATCCGTATCTATCTGTGTGAGCTCAATCTTATTTTTCAAATAAGTGCAAGATTGAATTATGAATATTGATTTTGATACATCAATCTGATTTGTCTCGTATCTTTTTGTTTCTAATCTCATACATCTAAGCAAGTATCTTGTGCATACCACAACAGTAATAGATAGTGTGAATATGTAACAACATCTTATTTTCAATTCAGGAATAAGCATAAATTCAGTTACCTTTGCTGGCAATATGTTATTATAGACCCAGAATGAAGCATAAATTCACCTTAATTTCTTTGCATGGTCGGTTGGATTTTGTTTGATTGAAATGGAAAACATCTATTTTCAATTACTTTTATCTGGTGGGTTGTTGTTAAGTTTCGTTATTCCTTGTTGGTGCTGGTTCATAAATGTAGGAGCAATTACTCCATTGTTTATTAGTAGTCATTTTTTGATATCAAGTCATATTTGCCAATATTTTGGTTTCTGAAAATCTTTGTTTGCTTAGATTTTGATGGAAGATGCTTTTCTAAATGCAGAATTAGTTGCTTGTAAACTCGATATTCAGAGTAATGCAGGAAATACTAGATCCAAGTCATCAAAATCTGAAACTTGCATTTCACAAAACTCTGATCAAATGGTCGAGGCAAATAATACGAAATTCAAAGATGTCAATGGCACAAAAGGTGCATTTCCTGACACGTGGAGGAGTTGGAGTCTTCAAAGAGCTGGCTTTTCTTTGACGGACTTTGAAGGTAATTTACAGCTGCAGTTGCATTTTATGTTTCTGTATCTATAGTGTTAAAAATTTTGTGCTTTTCAGCTGCTGAGATTGTCCCCAATGACGATAGAAGGCTCTCAGAAGAGCACCCTTTAGATGTTGAAGGTTCTAGTAGTGAGTTTCATAAACAAGTGCAGAACAACATGTCTTATAAAGGAAAAGATGAAAAGGCAGACGACAAAAGTAAGATCCTTGCACGTCTTCAGCGATTGGAGGAGGATCTTAACTCTGCTGCTCACATATTACAAGCTAGAGTCAATGGTGCTACTTCCCAAAAGGTTTGTCATGTCTTTCTACATGTAGCAATTTTTTCCTTTTTTTTTTTGAATAATGTGACCTATTTCTCATAATTGGCTGAATTTGCGAGTGTGTGTTTCATACATTGTCCTTTCATTTCATTTGTTTGTTTCTTCACCTATTATCGTCATATTTGTAATATTGGTGAAATTTTATATTTTCAACTGCTATTCTCATTCAGTTCTGGTTCTTCAGCACCAAGAAAACTCATTAGATGAGCTGAATAGTCTTTCTGATGCTTGGGAATTCCAAGAAACTGAAATTATGAAAGCTCGAGATAAGTTGAGGTCTATTCGAGCAAAATTGACTGTTATAGATGGAAAACTATCACTTGAGATCAGGTTTGCTATTCAAAGCTTGGCCTCAAATCATTACTGAATTCTTGTCATACATGTAATGTTAGGATTTTACGTGTAGGGAAGCACAGAAAATAGACGAAGAGAAACAAAGTACTATTAATGCTGCTCAAAAGGCATTATCACTCCTTCGTACGACCTGTATCGTCTGGCCTAATTCGGCGTCAGTGGTTTTACTTGTGGGATCTTTTGATGGATGGGCTAATCAGGTAAAATTTTTCTCCTGCTTATGATTTTTGGTTTGCATAACGTATGTAAGTTGAGTAATATACGAAAATAGATTCATGGTTCATTAATGTAGAGAACTGAAATGATCTAAACCCCGATCGAGTTATCTTATTTGTTATATTAATTATCCTAACACACTTTCTAGTTCCAACTAGGTACTTGCATCCATTGTTTGTTTTCAAATAGTTTTTCTTTTCACGAGCATGCTCTAACAAAGCAATATATTGTACTCAGAGAAGGATGGAACGATCAGACTCAGGCATCTTCTCTTTGCAGCTAAAGTTGTACCCTGGAAGATACGAGGTTAGCAACAGTTTTTATTGGTAACAATCTTCTTTATAAATCAGAAGCATGCTTAGGCTCGATATATCTCGCTTTGACACAGATTAAGTTCATTGTTGATGGTGTATGGAAAGTTGATCCATTGCGCCCTACTGCGCACAACAATGGTCACGAGAATAACCTCCTCATGGTCGATTGAAGTAGCTGTTCCTGGTATGATTTTTGTGCATCGTGTTCTTTGCGGCTGAGAGCTGGCCTATGTGGGATGTTTTTCTTTTGTGCTTTTGATGCAAAATAGTTAAACAAGTTGTTTCCCCTTTCACTCGGTACATTTCTTAGATACTAAAATTGCTAGATGCTCGTTGAGAGAAACTTTTTATGGCAAATCAAATCTTCTCGTTTCAGTTGCAATTTTGTTGTGACCTCTTTTTGCTTAAAGAATGTTCATGGTTGACAGCATCAGGAGCTTGTTTAGAGAAGCAGGATGGCAATGATGATGTTGAAGCGGTCCTTTATGTCTTGTGGCTCTGCGTGCTGAAGTATCTAAGCGAACCTCAACAATTGCAGCACTGCAACATCAGATGAAGGCATTTGTTCCTATGGTTCTTTCAACTTACACCAACAGTTTATGTGCAGGAGCTGTTTTATGGAAGCCAAAGGCATTGTTATCGCCTTGTATCGTGTGCATGTCGACTGATCCTCTTACAACCACATTACGACTGCTCTAGCAAGATGTAAATTTTTTATATGGTATCTTGTAAAACTAAATGAGCAACTCAATAAGCTCAACAATGTAGATTAAAAGTTGTAATACATCAAGCTCGATGAGCTCGCATTGGGTCTGTGGATCAAGCTTGATAAGCTTCATAACAAACTCATTAGAACACAAATCTTAGAGCTCAATGAAGCAACTCAACTACAGCTCAATCAACTTCTAACAATAAGATCAAATGCATGCAATCTTCTAAGGAGAGTAAACAGCAAATGTAGAGATCATTCTATTGCATTATTCATCGAAAATACTAATCCATTTTTTTGAATAGAGATGTCAATGTTCGATCAGCCATTTTGCACGATAACAGAGAAAAAAATTGTCCACCGTTTTGCTCACAATAGTAATTGATAATCTTTCTCGTGACATCACCTTAGGGGCATTACAAATTTAGGTGGATTTCTGAATGTAATTTTACATGGCTATAGATAAGTAACCTGAATCCAGGGATTTTATCACTCTGGTATTCATTTTAGGAGTGAGAAATGTGTTTGATCATGTCACCCTCTCTAGTGCACCACCAATCTGCATATGAAGCCAATCTGTTGTCGAATTTTGCTCGAATTCTCTTGTCTCATGTGGAGTGTAAGTCAAACAGGAAATGGTGTCATGTCCCTGATCACCAAACTGAAATACAGAAGCTATGTATCAGGGTGATTCCATGATAAGAAAGGTTAAAGAATGAAGTTCTCGTATTAAATAAAACGGGCAAATGCAAACAATGAGCAGCTATCAAAACAAACACAAACTACGACCAAGTCAAATTCAAGCCAAGTTTCATGCTTAAGAATCATGACTAAGTGCATTTCAGATGATAGCAACACCATTTCGTAAAAAATATATGATGTTTAGCAAGAAATCTGCAGTAGAAAAGGAAGGCAAACAGATAGAACCATAATTTGGAGATGAAGAATGACCATTGACGAGCTTAACAAACATTTATATATTAATGTCCTCGAAAATAATATCTCCATGAAGAAGATCTGCATTCCACCTGTATCACACTAATAACTATCCCTTAGAACAATCATATTGTCGAGTAGTTAGTTGGCAGTGACTTCAGAGGGTATGCACTCATAAGAAGGAACTCGACAAATTATCCAGAGACAACATGTCGACGATACAATCATCGTATACATTTCAAATGCAATTAGTCTAACTGTTTAAAATAATTTGTTTACAAAGTTCTCATACGAGCAGCAAACAAAAGGCAGCATTGTAGGTCAAATATTATATATTCTGACATACAAATAGCAAAATGTTGAACATTTTGACTTACATCTTTAGAGGTGGGTACTTCAAAACCTGAATTCATACTATTAGTGATAGCTTCAAGCTTTAATGATAGGAACTGCATAATAACATCAAAATACCTCTGTAGTATAGGTTAAAATTCAAAACCTAGAGATAATCAAGTAAGCATACCTCGACCTGGTGTTGTAGAGCCTGAATGTAATTTATTATCTCATCCAGAATAGATGCTTTGCCAATTACCTACTTATACAAGAAATCTCAATTAAAAATGGAAAACACAATTCCTCTCAAGTACATGATATCTAGCAGCGAGTACTTTTATACTTTATTGTGCACCTTATTACAACCTGGCACCAAATCCTCAAGAATTTTCATTCGCTCACTTATCTTCTCTCTCCTTGCCTACAAGCAATTCAAATGGCAATAACAAAGTTATAGTAGCTGAATAATATTCAATAATATCTCAAATTTCTTGGTTGACCCCAAGATATATTGACAAAAACCCAAGTATGAAACTGGACTGTTTTGATTACAACAGTAAGCTAAAACTATAACGAGCATGCTTACTCTTTCAGCCAGGCTATGGCTGTCTGTTGCTTGACCCCTCCTGGCCCTCACGTGGATGTAGTCTTGCTTTGGTAGCTCAGCTGGTTGAGAATTTTGATCATTTACCTTATTACAGATGCCTGAACTTGCCTCCACCTCAGATTTTATATTACCATTCTCTTCAGTGTTCATGCCCTTGAGGCGTTTAGCTTCATGATCCATCTTGAGAGCAAAGCATTTAGATTCAGTAGTCAAAGTGCAACAACAGAAGAAATAACCTTATGATAAAATAACAAAAGTTCGCCAAGACCAAATTTTCAGGTAATTGATCAGTTAAACATCCAGAAGTTATATTTGTTCTTGTTGTTCTTCCATAGTGGTAATCCGGATAATCCCTTGTGCTGCAATTCTTGCATTGTAGACTGAATCTGGGAAGCTGGGAGTAAATTTCGAGTTCAACGGGAAGTCTGAGATTTTACAGACGAAAGGAAAAAAAAACATACCTAATCGCGTCGAGAAGGAGACTAGGGTTCGCGTCGAGAAATTGGCTCGAGCTCGCTAGTAGGCACGCGGACAGGATCTGCGTCGAGAGAGGACTGCGTCGAGAGAGGACTACTCCGAGGGCACCACAACCGTCGAAGAGAGGACTGCGGCGAAGGTGTTTTGCGGCAAGGAGATGGCCTGCGGCAGGGGAAAGGTGTGCGACAGGGGAGAAATCGCGGAGAGGACCTGCGGGAGAGATCGCGGTAGAGAAGAGCGGCAGGGGCCGATCGCGGTGGAGTTTTGTCGCGATGGGCGCTTGGGCGAGAGAGACCGAGAGGCGCTAGGGTTCGCGGACGGGGGAAAGAGTTTTGTTGCCAACACGAGTTTGATTTTCTGCGTTACCTTTTTCTCTCGCTGCGGCGATGACGTGGAAAGTGCCACGTCAATCGCACCGCACAGAACCACACAAATTGTGCCGCAGGAGAATACCTCTGATATATATATATATATATATAAATTTAAGCCTGTACACACTTATATGCACGATTATGGGTGACATCCTAACAAAGTATTAACTCAAATTTTTTAAAGTTTCTCTCCTCTATTTTCTGCATGTTGTCTCTCTTTTGCATGCAATGTGACACTATTTTTTTAAAAAAAACCACTATGTGGAGTTGTTCTTTGAAGAACAGCTCCCTCGTGGAGCTGTTTTGGAAGAACAGCTCCGCAGGAAGAAAAATAGCTCCCCTGTGGAGCCTCGTGGAGTTGTTTTCTGAAAAACAGCTTCCCTGTGGAGCCTCGTGGAGCTGTTTTAAAAAAACACTCATTGAGAAAAAATTCTTCCAAAAACAACTCCGCAAGAGAGTTATTTTTCAGAAAACAGCTCCGCGAGTGAATTGTTTTTTCAAAAAAAAGCTCTGCGATAGATCTGTTCTTTGAAGAACAGCGACGCACTACATGCAGGAAATAGAGGAGAGAGAGTTTAAAAAATTTAAGTTAATGCTACGTCAAGATGTCACATTGGCTGTCGCCCAAGATCGTGCATTTAAGTGTGTGCAGTATATATATATATACATGAATCAAACTAAAATTCTGTAAATTGTAAACTGTAAAATACTTACAGTAATCTCCTGATGTGAAACGATCTCTTGAATATGAAGAACAAATTTCCTACTTGTTGTCGGAAGAGCAACAACGGATTAATAATCAGAATCTCTTCAAGATTCACAAACCAAATCCCTCTTCTGTGGATGGACAAACTAACCTTGAATGTTCTTCTCCGCAAGACACACAGTCTCGGCAGAATTTC
>JBAMIE010000063.1:3754289-3780139 GCA_037177295.1 Kaempferia parviflora
AATCCTATCATTGTCTTATTACTAGGGGTCAACCTAAGATCAAAATGATAGACAAGACATGGATTCCTAAGAAATATTTGGTGAACCCAATTAGGAAGAATGTGTATTGGGTACCAAAATTAATCCTTAAGGGTTAGAGGATTTTAGGGGGAAGTCAACCATAGTAGACTTAATTCATATCTTTTAGAATATGGTTAACTAGTGATTTGAGGAAGAAAAAATTAGCCTTGGTAGAATCTCATGGTAAAATAACTAAGTAATGGTTACTTTGTATAAATCTCACACTATTTGCATGCTTTAATTGATTGATTGTTTTTAACTAAGTGTGAGATGATAAGATGATACAAATAATTCACAAATGCTTATGACATAATGATGGATTATAATTGTATCAAAATAGTAACCATAGTCTAACTATGGAGAAAATATGTGTTTAATTAATTGACATATTTCCCATAGATCATGGTTGGATATTTAAAATGTTTTGAAAATATTTTATTTTTCATTTACTGTGTAATCATGTTTTCAAACATAAAGTTTTAAAACTAGACTTTAAAAGTGATACACAAATTGCACATCTTAGATACTTTTGAATTTTTGCCAAAAATCCAAATTTATGATGAATTTTTATGAAAACATATTTTTCATGGATACATATGGTTAAAAGAAATGTGTTTTCAAAATTTCACAAATTTTTGAATTTTCTATAAATTTCTAAAAATGGGACTGAAAATTAGAATTTTGCTTCAACTCTGTACCAGTCGCCTGGTACAGGGATCAGGCGACTAGTACGTGATCAAGATATTTTCTGAGTTCAGTTTCATAAATGAAAGGTATTGTGATGTTAGGTTTTTCTTAATACCATGAATATGTAATGATGCACCCTTGTTTGATGTTGTCAAAAAGGGGAGAATATAACGGTTTAAGTTAAACCATTATGTTTTTGTATATGTTTTTGGAAAACATGTTTGGAAAATCAAAATTAGTTTGAGCATATGTTAAGGGGGAGCTGAGACCTAGAGGGAGGTTTATTGTATGCTCCTTTATGCTCAAAATTTTCATTCTTGGTTATCCTAACTTAAACGTATTTGACACACATCAAAAAGGGGGAGATTGTTGATGTAATCATATTTTGATGTGTGTGTCAAATAGTTTAAGTTATGTTTCATATGGATTTAATGTGGGTTCAAGTCATGCAGGGATTGAACAAGCACACGGAGATCTCATTCAAGGGCTCCATCTTTGAGTCGGTGAAGGATAGAGCATCCGAGGGACCGCCGGACATGGAGCAACGGAGTGGAGCCAAGGAAGCAAACTTCAAGGTGAGTGAAGGATGGCATGGAAACGAGCTACGGGCTCGTATGTATCCGAGGGACAAAGGTCGAAGGAAGAGGGTTTCAAAGGGCGACTCTAGAGAGATAAGAGAGTGTGATTTGTAATGTATCAGTCGACTGGTAGCTAGTACCAGTCGACTGGTCCCGATTAATATGGTGAGAACGAACCTCACAGAAAGATTGGTCCAGTGAATCAGTCACCTGCATTAGTCGACTGATCCCTCGACCAGGCGACTGATATATAGTCGTTGAGTATCCGTTGGTTGACCGTTGAGGGCTCGAAAGCGACGAGTGTGAGGGCATCAGTTGACTGATGCTGAAATAAGTCAACTGGTGCAGAGTGAGTGGACTTTTCAGTTCCACTCTCTCCTCCTATTTAAGGAGGGGACTTAGTCACGAAAATGGCTAGTGCTCTTATGATATTTTTGTGCTGATTGCTTGCTTTCTTCCTCCACTCTTAATCTCCATTGTAAAGAGGAAGAAGACACACTTTGTGAGAGGTTTGCTTCACCAAAAAGAAGCAAGTTCATATTGGAAAGAGTACTCGTGTGGATCCTTGGATTAGTCACCTCCGCTGGAGGTGGATACCAAGTAAGAGTAAGGTGTTAGCATTGTTTGTCTTTAAATTTCATATTCCGCTTGCGCAACTAACACCGTAGAGAGAACCGGAATCAATTCGAGATCCAACAGTTCCTTGCAGTGAATTTTTTATAGCATACTCTAAAAAAAAGTATGGATGGAAGTAAACCTACTTCACTAGACTTCTGAAAATGGTAAGAAACAATTTTAAACATTTAAGATATTTCCAAGGTTGATTGTGGCTTACAAATGCAGACAGATTATTTAAAAATTATCAATCCAAGAAAACAAGAATGAAAGTAATCCCTAGTAATATATTTCTGATCTAAAGAATGATGTTTAAAAAAACTGAAGTTGTAGATGTTACTTATCATGTTAGAACACTGGAAACATTAACCATTGAATGTTCTAAGTTCTAACATGTTAACTTAAAAGAACTGACAAGCAGGGATTGCTATGCGAAGATAGGTGTACATACGAAGGAACTCATAAAACTTGCCACTAGTCTATGCTATGCTCAAGCTGTATCATGGCAATGAAGCAAGAACTCTTCCCATCAATTCCATCATAACAACAGTTGGCATAATATATGTCATTCAAGCTCACCACATATGCACATACCAAGTCAGAGGTGAGGGACTGCCAGAACATGGGGGAATTATCAGAGGTGAGGAAACAAGCCTAATAGCCAAATAGAACAACGCAACAGAGATTAAGGACAATGTATGTTCAAAGACATATCCACATCAAACCAAATGTATCGCAAATGCCAGCAAAACATAAAATATTGGAAGAATACTGTTTAGCTTGCCAGAAAGTAAACATGCAAAACAGAGTACTTTAAAACAAAACTCGGTTATAAAGCCTGAAGCATACCTCTTCAATGTCATCATTAGCATAGATATCCAACCGAAATGCCTGGCTCAAGCTACTAGCCAATGCTGCCACATCAAAATCCTTATCTCGGAAGTCATCGTCATCACCATCTCTGACATGGTCTTGTAATGTAGTCGGACGCCTGCAAGAGACGAAAAAATATATATTTGTTTTGACCCAATTGAGAATCAAGAAGGAATATACAGATTAGAGACATGAGGATTCTAATTTCTATTAAATACATTTACAGTCACAGTGATTTAGTCCTGCAACATGTACATATGGCTACAAGTCACATGTTGCTGGACTGATGAGTAACAACCCACTAAGAAAATCTAGTAAATGATAATTCAACCAAATGAAGGATTATTGTACTTAGACGACTAATAAATGCTTCAGTTAGGTACTGTAAAACTAGGACAAATATGCACATCAAACGAGAAAGAGGAAGATCAAAAATGACTTAGCAACAATGAAACAAGAAAAAAATTATTTAAATATAGATGAATATAGTAGAGGATAGAACTTAATGGCGTAAAAGGATCCATAAAGTCAACCCCACATAGCGGGATAAGGCTGGGTTGTTGTTGTTGTTGTTGTTGTTGAAGGATTCTTGTGGCTAACACATGTGCCCAAACAAAATATTTGTTTAATTTCACCCTTACTAATTTTCAATAATACCTCACACACCATTAGGTTGTGTATCACTGAATAAGCTAAAGAGAGCGAGCCATTAGAAAAATTAGTAATGATAATCATGATCATGCATCCAACAGCGACTAAGAACCCTACCCACAAGACCATTGTAACACATTTTCTGTAGCATTCCTCTTGGACAACACATTGTTAAGCCAATCGACCCAATCACTATTTTCCTGCAAGTGAAAAAATAAAATCAGCAGATTGAATAATATTTCAGACAACACCTAATATAATCTGAATAGTAAAAAAAACAAACAAGAGTGCAGTAAAGCCATAACCAATAATATGAAAGTGTGCAGAAGTAACAACTCTATGGAACACATGGTAGTAAAAACAAGCAATCATCAAGGAGAAGTAATTTAACACCAAAAAAAAAAAAAACAATAAAAGGATGTTTATTGTTTGTCTTTTTGACCAAAAATGATATGCTTTAATTTTTTTTTGGCTTCATAATATACTATGGACTCACATATACATAAAAAGGCAAGAAAGTTAGGGGGTGCTGGGTTGGATTGAATGGGAGTGGGGAATGGAAAAGAGATTGAAAGTTGGTGCTTAGTTTGGGTGATTAGTGGTGGGTCCCCCAGATTCAATCCCCCAGACATGGGAATGAGCCATTACTTAGCTTTATGGGGGGAATGGAAAAGCTACCATTCCCATTCCCCACTTCTACCATTCTCATTCTCATTTCCATACCCTTCAATGAACCAAGCACCCCCTTAGACTAAGTATTTACAAATGAAGGATAAAGTCTACAGTTTTCATCCAAACAATTCCAAACTGTATAACATTACTTTCCTATAAAACATAAACCAAATAAGGTAAATATCTTAACAAATTATATTCTTTTTCAACAAGAGATGATTGACCTGTAAGTGTGTCTGGATTGTGATGTTGCTTTCAGCCAACTGAGTAAGCTTGTTAGCAATCCGTGTTATGTGACCGGTACTACCTATCCTTGGGGGTGATCGCCCCTCTGCAGAGACTGTAGCCTGAAAATATGAATTTCGGGACAAAAAGAAAAGTCAACATAACCAAATTTGGGAGGTACATAAACACGAGGAAGCAAAAAGATGAACATTCATGTACGAATTCTATGCACCAAAATTATACCTAAGCACTGCTATGAGTTTCATACCTTAGTAGAATCTGTTGACAGAAAAGAATTTTTTTCAGCCGCAAGAATTTTCCTGACAATGTCACTCTCCTGCAAAATGTGTTCCGGTAGCAAAGTTGTCTTGCTCTCCAAGCAAGATCCAACGATATTCTCCACATGATGATGCAAAAAATTGTTGAAAGGGTACCTGCAATATGGATCCACCTTTAATGCCAAGAAACAAAGTTAGCAACGTTATCAAAAATCGCTGAAACATATTACTCACTCAAAGAATAAGTTTACAACGAGTTTTATTGCTCCCTGCTGGATCAGTTCTTTCTCCACAGCTTCATTACCAATGGTCAATAACACAGAGACGAATTCCACAATCTGGAAAGGAAAAAACAAGACACATTACCTTCTTTCTTTCATCAACACATTGCCTAGACTATTACAGAATACTAAACACAAATGCTTCTGTGTCAGTCAAAGTATATTAAAATTAAAAAAGCCCTGTACTTAGTACGTGTAGCTCAAATATGAAGCAATCTCACGTGGTAGAAATGAATTGGTTCTGCAGAAACGAAGTTTTAACTTCTATGAAAAAAAAAAAAAAAAAAAAAAAAACCCTTCAAGACATTAACAAATGATTAGTCAGTAGGATAGGCTTTTCAGATAATAGGTGATAGAACACATTAATCAAGGTCTATTCTGAAAATACAATGATTCATTTTAAATAAAAAGAGGGGTGCATAATTCACCTTGACAGGATAAACGAACAAACAAAACTTAAGGAGACACTGTCCTACCTTCAAACGGTGTTTCCCAAGTGGAGGCTGCAGTTTACCATATGTGGTTGGTAAGACACTATCCAAAGAAGAAACATCCAACAATATCAATAAATCACCTATTTCATGTTTGAATGAGAAGAAGGTTAGTGAAGATACACAAACTATTTGTAACAATTAAAACAAGGAGCCTAAAAACAGTAATAATGACTAGTCACAAGTAAGTGCAACTATAGAATATAGATTGCTTTAACAATTATGTGGTATTTGAAGATGACAGCATTCTCAAACAACCAAGTATGTAATGCATGACCAATCATTTCAGTCTGATGGCCTAGTGCATTTTCTAACGATTTTCCAGAACCAAGTATGCAAGCATACTAGTTCAACTTAGTCACCTGTTCTAAGTCAAGAAACTTGTAATGATGCCATATGTGTACGTTCAAACATCTCCAGCACACTGTGTGTGTGTAAGGTTTTATTAGCTTGCACACCCACACTGGGCGACAGGCGTGGGCGACCCTCTGCATGCACGCTGGGTGTGTGTACCAAAATGGATAAGATTATAAGAATTTAAGACTTTAGTGTATTGGTGCATTTGTGATTTTTCACAACAAGCATTTAGTGTATTGTTGCATGAATATAGAAAAGAAAAACCAAGATTCTTGTAATAATTTTTTTAGACCTCAATGATTATTGATACCATTCGCCCTAAGTACAAGAAGTTGAGCCTTGTCAACCTGAAGAGATCCATAAGAATCCACATAAAGCCAAAAGGGAAAATGAGCTTAAAATTGCGGATTTTTTGGTTTGTCAGTACTAGTAATAAAAAAAGGAAAGAAGAGTAAATAGAGGAGAAAGAAAGTTTTATTTATAATTTGAAAAGGTACATCTAACAATATCTTTAAGCCTCTTGCATAGGCTTTAAAACCATGAACTCGTCAGGAAAGGATCTAAACCTTGAGCTGGTCTTGTTTTGATTAGCAAATACCAAATGAACATAGATTGCAAACTAACTGTGCTACTAAAACAAAGAATAACTAGTGGTCCTTCAGCTTGGTGCAGCTCTTCGTATTTTCTTCAGTTTTATTATTCATATGGTTTTTGTTATAACAGTACTAGACAGTATGTATTGCAGTGTGCCATAATGGTTCCGCCATATGGCAGAAATTTATATTCAGTAACAAGCCTGATAAAATATGAAGTTTAAGGTGATAGGTGAATTTTGATGTACTTTGAAACCCTGTAAACATAGATAGCTAAAGATAAACCATAATATCATTTCTAAACTTGAAAATAAAAATGTTGCATTACATGTTCATTCTTTACTTGTGTACTTCTAGAAATTACTCAACAGATCCAAGCTATGCATTAAACAATTATATTTGGAATACCAAATATCTCAACAGCAAAAAACAACATAGGAACACGAGCGAAATACAACCACATGACAATCACACACACACACACACACTAGTCATGCAAACTCTAAAGCCTCTGATTGTTTTGCTGAACAATAACTTGTTTGTGATGGGTGCTAACAATCTTGTTATATAAATTAGTAATATGGAGGTAATAAATAGATATATATATATGAAAGTAATAGATTAGTTAATAAACTTGTTATATAATTTATAATTTATAAATTAGGGTTGGGTTAATTTATTCATTATAAATCATACAGCAAATAAATTAGTAAATAAATTAAGGTCAGTGTAGTTTATAACAAATAAATTAGGATTAGATTAATTTATTTGTTACAAATTATATAGCAGTTTAATTAATTAGTGGTAGTAAATATGTAGATATAATCAGGTAAATAATAATTAGAGCTAGCTTAATTTACTAATAAATAGTAATTAATAGTGCAATTAGTTTCTTGCACCTTATAGTAAATATTTATTTATAATTATTAATTATAATTACAAAACAATTATTATTAATTATAATTTTCAGTAGATACTTATAATACAAGTAAATTAACATTATTGTAAATAATTAATTACAATAAGATAGTGAGTTAAATCTTACAACTTATACTATGTAAAATTAATTATGTTATAATTAATAATTCAATTAAAGAAGAATTGGAGCCCTACCAGCACGACATGATATGGTATTAAAATCATATTATTCTAATCAAATGTTGAAATTCTTACACCGCTTGAGATTTAAACCATGCATACCATGATTTCCTATCGCACCAAACATTAGAAAATTCAAAATACAATTCTAGGAGAAAATTTTCAAGTAAAATGAGAGATGATAAGATTTAAAAGTGATTAGTACGATATCAAGTAGAATACCAGCTTTGTTAAAAACCTAGCATTTGAAGAACAATGACTATATCTTAATATAGTAATATTGCCAGATCCACCAGCAAAAGTGGCAAAATACCTAGTCTCTCCAGCAATCCCACAACAGTATCATAACTAGGAGTAATAAATGATCCATGATTAAGCTGGCTTCTAAATGCTTGATAGGAAGACAGTACCAATCGCTTTGGATCTAGCAAACATATGCAGAAAGATAAGACATGAAACAGCACAGATTTAGGTCTGGAATCTTCCATAGCATGCTGAAACAATCTCCGCACATAACTGCATTTTGACAGAAATATTTACATTAGAAGAGTTGATCGATCACCAAAAACAAATACTTCTACTATTAAAACTCACAGTCATTATGTCTAAGGGAATCATACCTTGGGCTGCAGATTTTGGCTGCAAGCACAGGAGGGGCACATCGAATAATCGAACAAAGAATTTCTGTTGCATTGGCATGGACCTCAGAAGAGTCCTAAGAATATTGCCAAATGAAAATAAACTTAAATCAGTCCGACACAAGGAAAATAAACTTAAATCAGTCCAACAACACAAGGAACCACAGATGTCCTCAATCTTGGATATAACATTGCCCCAAACTAGAAAAGCACGATTTCCTTTGTGTTCTAATGATAATATCCTAGAAGGCTAGCTTCAAACATAAGTTGGCCAGTAGTTCACAAAATCATTGGATTGGATGAGAGATTTTGTAAATTGCCTGATGAATTGTTGTAGCGATCTCATCTGCTAATTCTTATTAGTCTCTTTTTAAGGTAGCAAACCCTCACTTCAAATATATTGTATTAACACGACAACATTGGATATCATATTATTTTAAATAGTTGATAGTTGGAGTCATGACACTGACATGGTAGGATATACGCTTTTATACTTGCAAAATAAGTTTGTTCTTGAAATTGAGCTACGATTCCACTGTTTAAGTCACTGAGCTTCTACAAAATGTTAGTGTAATTAATTTTTAAATTTGATTAGTTGAAAAAAACTTAATCTTTTAGCCAAAGGCCATCTATACTTTCATATTCCTCACCTCACGTGTCTCCATAAGGAATGTATCCAACTGCCTTTTTGTCCATTATCTAGATTTGCTTGCACTATTTTATTAGCACTGCTAGGATTTAGACATTGAAACTTTGCACTACATTTGATTCACTCAACTTATTTGTAAAGGTCTCTCTATCTAGATATGCTACTTAGTATCTATTCTTTGCATCTTTGGGCATAAGGATAATATTGTTGCAGGTTCTTCAACTTTCTCAACCTTATAATAATATGTGATTATAATTTTTTTAATTTTTATTGACTTTCTATCTGTCACAAGGAGCAGCTGTGACCAACTTAATGATTAATCAGACTCTGTATGTCATTCTTTAGCACAAAGGTTTTTAGCACTGAATGTCTTGTCTAGAGCTGAATGTCTAAGAAAATCAGTCCAACAACACAAGAAACCACAGATGTCCTCAATCTTGGATATAACATTACCCCAAACTAGAAAAGCATGATTTCCTTTGTGTTCTAACAATAATATCCTAGAAAGCTAGCTTCAAACATAATGGCTGAGAAAGATTCACCTTTACATCCTATTCACAGGTGTATAACCTAAAATTCAAATATGTTTCATGACAAATTAAAGAAATTGAAGGGTAGACCAGTTTCCAATGATGTGGGCAGATGATATGCATCTAAAACTTGAGCCTAGGTGGCATGTAATAGGTCCTTTAAATGATGACGAGAAGAGCTTAAATGTTAGACAATAAATGAAAAGAAATGTCCCCTCTGAATATGTATGTCTGCCTCCCTTTCATACAATCATCAAACACCATATAGAGAAAATCTGAGGAAATTTTTATAAGAAAGCCATAATATTGCTAATCAACATGACTAATAAAGATCCAAATTTCCAATACCAAACGTAGATAAATAATTCTAAAATTTTCTGAATGCAAGTAGAAGAAATAACCTCGAGTTATATATTAAAACAATGTTTAAAATCTTAATTTAGGAAATAGTCACAGATCCAACCTGGATCAGTATTGTTTTAGTGCTGACTGAAATCAACACAATACTAGTCGGCATGAGTGTGACTCTACCAAGAAACAAAGATACATTCCCCTATATTTTGCTTCATTAAATTTTCATGATTTATATTATTGTTTATCTTAGCAAATTGTCATGATGTTTCAGTAAGATATGATGTCTCCTTACCTTTTCCATAAAAAGTCTCCAACCCCAAGCATTTGAAAATTGATGCTACTGAAGTTGCTACTCACAAATGGAATGCAATACTAACTTATTCAATTAGTAATTGTTACCAAAAATCTTAAGAAAATTTCTTATTATGAAGTTACAACTTCAAAGAGATATGAATTGAAGCTTGGAAATGTGAGACCGCACTATATCCTCAGGTCGTAATTTCAATAATTTGATAGCATGGGGCTTATACGTGCAATTTTTGTTTCTTCCCAAATTTACATTTGTATTCTACTTCTATTATGCATGCACATTAGGCAGAATGTTTTGATGAATTTTGTATTATATTAATTGTTTGTCTGAGACTTTGTATCACTCATATCCAATTCAGAATCCGCAACATGGAGCTTCATGTTGCACACATTGTACACAGTGCACCATCTAAGGCAGCATGGGCAAAATGTAAAGTATCACTTGTGCAGCGAACAAAAGATTGATATATCGCCTAATAGGACACGAGATTTGAATTTTTTTACTAAGAGCACTAAGGAGAAAGAAAAATAATAATAAATTTGAGCTCCACAGAAAAGGGAAACAAAATAAAGGTGATGCTAAGCCTAATCACTCAGTTACAGAAAAAAGGTGAAAAGCTATGAAGTGAGAACTAGTTGGCAAATGCTTCATGATTTTCTCAGACATTCAGCTCTAGACAAGATATTCAGTGCTAAAAACCTTTGTGCTAAAGAATGGCATACAAAGTCTGATTAATCATTAAGTTGGTCACAGGCTCACAGCTGCTCTTTGTGACAGATAGAAAGTCAATAAAAACTAAAAAATGTAATCGCATATTATTATAAGGTCAAGAAAGTTGAAGAACCTGCAACAATATTATCCTTATGCCTAAAGATGCAAAGAATAGATACTAAGTAGCATATCTAGATAGAGAGACCTTTACAAATAAGTTGACTGAATCAAATGTAGAGCAAAGTTTCAATGTCAGATCCTAACCGTGCTAATAAAATAGTGCAAGCAAATCAAGATAATGGACAAAAAGGCAGTGGGATACATTCCTTATGGAGACACGTGAGGTGAGGAATAGGAAAGTATAGATGGCCTTTGGCTAAAAGCTTAAGGTTTTTTCAACTAATCAAATTTAAAAATTAATTACACTAACATTTTGCGGAAGCTCAGTGACCTAAATAGAGGAATCGCAGCTCAATTTCAAGCACAACTTATCTTGCAAGTATAAAAGCGTATATCCTACCATGTCAGTGTCATGACTCCAACTATCAACTATTTAAAATAATCTGATATCCAATGTTGTCGTGTTAATACAATATATTTGAAGTGAGGGTTTGCTACCTAAAAAAGAGACCAATAAGAATTAGCAGATGAGATCGCTACAACAATTTATCGGGCAATTTACAGAATCTCTCATCCAATCCAATGATTTTGTGAACTACTGGTCAACTTATGTGCTTGGCTACTGAATCAGCTTCTATGACTACAAATTTAAATACTAAAAATATTCTAAATAATAGCAGTATCATATCTCTGGGATGAAAAGATAATACAATTCCGATTGTACACATACCGATGAGCTAAACTTATCCACAATCATCTCAAGAACATCTATATCTTCCAACCACTGCATTGTCTCCTCATAGTTGTGGTGCAGATTTTCATCAGCACCAATTAGTCGGATGATAATCTGTTTCAGAAACCCAAATCAGAACATGTAGAAAGAAATAGAAAACACAAGAATACTATGTTTTTGGATTACGCAAACACCATCCACTAACCTCCATAATAGATGTTATCCCTATGAGATCAACCAGTTGATGAATTATCTCCAGATGTCCCTTGACAATAACAATAAAGATTATAATCATAAAATCATTACCAAAGTAAAAGTAAAGATAAATAAAATAAGAATGTCATATGGATGAACGTTCTTTAATACTTTGCAAATACAAATATGAGTTACTATCCCTGAAAAGCATTATGTAGTTTGCTAAGCAGAGACCCCACAACATGCAGATAAAAAGATAGTGCTAAAACCAACCAAAAAACAAACAATGATGCCTACAACTAGTGGCATATTTTCCAAACAGGATTTACTTTTCAACAGAAGAACAACTCTGTGAATGCTTTCCAGGAATTGGTAAATCCAATCTAAATGTTAACAACTCGCCTAGCCTAGGTGAGAAAATTGACCTATTTATTTTATGAGGACTAACCACTGATCCAAAATAGTTAAACTCACTCGAGTTAATAGTGTTTCACTTATCTAGACTTCTTCATCAGCCCACAACTTCCCTCTCCATGTGGAACTAAACAAGGGTGTCACCTTCACAATACTTATTATGATGACACCCTACTCTATCCCACATGGAAAGTTGTAAGTCAATGAGGGTTGTAAGCTTAGACGAACAAAATCTAATATTAATTAGGATTTAGATATATTGGGTTAGTGGTTGAATCCAACAAAAGTAATGAGTCAATTCTCTCATTTAGCAATTGTTAAATTTGTCTTAAGTGAATCCATCTAATCTTGAACATGGTGAGGTATTCGGAAAGGATTGCTTTTGTATATGGCGAAGCAGAGCTACCATTGAGTCTCTCATGCAACAGATTAGCAACGATTGTTATGGATTGTATGGATGACATTGAGTAATGATGACCTTTGGGTCTCGAAGGAGACATCAAGAGTTAATTAAAGGAGAATGTGTCGCCCTAATTTAATCTTACATGAAAATTGTGGGCTGATGGAGGAAGTTTACATACTAAGACAAGTGAACTATTATTAACTAAGATTGTGCATTTTGAAATAATAGCTGAGCCTAATAGGTTATTTGATCAATTCTCTCACCTAGGTAAGTTCTTACAAATATAGAAGACAAAATGAAAAAACAATCCAAATAGAACAAAGAAAGTGTAGATTATGCATATTGTAGTATGTGAAACATAGCATACCTGCATATAACTGAAAAATTGGCCTGCTTTCCGCATCATCAGACATATTACAACCTACTCAAAAACAAGCATTATTCATTCACAAATGTTAAACAAGAAAGAAAAGGACGAAGTTGTTGAAGGTGCCCCCATAACTTTGTGAGTGAACCAATATCCCATACACATAGGGAAATATCCATTACCTTACTAAAATATCCAGCCAACAATGTACTATGGGGATGATCCGGCTTGACAAATGAAAACAACGTATCCATCAACTACAAGGAAAAACAGGGTTCGGATCATCGAAGAAAAAGTCAAAGGTTGGTAATGTTTGAAATAACTCAAGCTATTAAGAACGTGTTAGTGATATTGACCTCTTCGTCCTCAACTAAGGTCCTCAATAAAATATCAACCTCACAAGTAAATAACTCGCATGCAATAAATGGAAACCTGCATTTCGTCTCCAAATTCAGAAGATGATAAAATGCGTCCAGTGTTCAAGAAATAACCAAGGGGAAACAACTAAAGACTAACTTGAATATATGTCTCTTATCAGCATCTTCTGAAGGTTCCTCCACAATGTAACGAAGCAATTTCTCCACTTGAGACTTTTCCTTCAAACTGCATAAGAATGGAAAACAACACTATAAACATCTAAAACACTCAGTAAACTGTATAACTAGAAAAAAGAGTTAAAATACATGGGTCATATACCAAAAGAAAGGACATTCACATCAAATACATTAATGAATCAAAAAATATAAAATGAATAGAGAATTACCAAGACTGCTTCACTTTTGAAAGTTATAGATAAGAGTTCATTTCATGTAAAAAAATATTGGTTGGGAGTTTAAAGATCATAAAATAATAGTATAAGCTACGATATAAATTCCTAGACCAATGTCAGAGTGGTGAAATACACGCATCATGTATTTTTTTAAGATTCCTGTACCTATCTCTTTTCATCTTCTCCCACCAATGCATTCTCATTTAATTGCAGTAATCCATTCACAGTAGACACAGATGGAGGTGGCAGGAGAAATAGACTGCCACCCGTGATGCTTTTTCTAATATGTTTTACTTCTTCAGTGACAACTACCATCAATACATGTTTTACATCCACCCGTGATCTCATCAGCCAGTTCTCGTACAATACAGATCCTTCAGCCCATGAATGCATCACTAGATTGGTATTCAACTCCTGACTATCGGCAATGGAGAACGGCACTTTATGAAATATTTTCAATCACTAATGGTAGAACTATACTTTGAGCATTGTGTTATATGACATTCCAAAAATTCCCAGTAAGCACTAAAATGGAGTTTATCATATGAGAGACAGTGCAATCTTATGCCTACATTGGAGATACAATTTAGCCCATATTTTGATGAAAACCAAAAACAAATTTTTATTTCATCAAGTTATGTGTTATTGGATGTGCCCACAAAACTATCAACATCTGAGAGTTATTAGCTATTGCTTGAAAATATGATAATTTGAGAGAATAAATTTGAGTAATATATGGAGATGTTCAAATGTATCTTATAGTAAAATCCACTAGAGTGAAAGGTGTAAGAGATGGAGAAAGACCAACGCAAATTTCAGTTTGATTTGATTTGATTGATTTTTTTGAAATTAATAATACTATTAATCTTGCAATAGAGCTCAGCAATCGGATAAGATCCACCTATTTGATCCCCACCAGTTAGCCCAAACATGGCTCGATGATGATGTCAATGTCACAATTCATTTCTTTACGCAACAAATTAGTAGAATAAGAATTTTCAAGAGAGGATATATATATCCACATTCAATACATTATGTCTTATCCATTAATTTGGTTCTACCATTTCCATGACTTCAACTTGTCACTGTCAATATTTTTCATTCTTTTAGTCTCCGTTTATTTCATGGCAAATTGCTTCCAAATAGAAAAATGCTTTCTTCTTCTTAAATGAAAGAAAAAATACATAAAATTTGGGAAGATGACTTCTCCCTTGAAATTAGTTTCTTAAACCAACAGGCACCATTCTTTATTGAATTTAAAATTAGTCTATTTTGCTATTTAATATTTTTTTAGTCAGTATGACTAGTTTGAAAACTTTATCCCTGAGATAACATCATCATGGACCCACACAAAATACAGGTTTGGTTGACGACTACCAAACATGTCATAATTTACCATCACAATGGGTTGGGCTTAAAGTTAACTCGCATACTGTGTCATTATTGGTCCATAGGTCATTTTATTTACAAATCAGTAACCAAACAACAGAAATAGTTTTCAGCACAAATTCAAATGCAGAAGGAAATACAGGAAAAAAACCTATTTACCTAGGCTAGCTATCTGGTGAACATTTTCCAATGCAATTTTCTTTTATTAAAAATGAAAGAAAAAGGAATTGTAGCCTTAGAATCTCAATCTATGTAGTTTCTTATATTAATGAATTGCTAAGAAGAAGAGAAGGCATGTCATGACTTTAATTAGGTTAGTCATTCACACAATCGCATATATTCCAAATTATTTTTATGCATTCTCATGTCAATTAGGTGTTGCTACTTCAAGATGAGATACTCGATAAATAGTTACTGAAATAGGAACACAAAAAAGAGCATTACTTACACTGCCAAAAAGTAGTAGCCATGATAGAAAAAACACTGATAAAGAAAATTATTTCTTCATGAATGAACATATGCAAAAAGAAAGGATCAGATTTAAATATGCATGTTCTGGATATAGAACAAACAAGCAAAGGAAGAGATAACAAATCATTACAAATCTATAAGACGAGTATTTTGTGCTTTGCATTCTTGAATAACTTCATCCTCATCCAGAAGATCTTCCAAAGTAAAGTTTTCCTTGTCTAAAATAGATTCCACCTGAAACAACACAGAAACCAGAAGAACATTTTCGAGGAGGCACAAATAAATAAGGAAAATATTGCCAAAAAAAGGAACAAATATGGTTCCCAGTTTCTCTGGAAGAAAAATTGCAAATAGAATCAGAAATCAATCAGAGGTCTTATGAGGTGTTGAGGAACTAAATTGATGGTGATATCTATATCAAGGTCCAAAGTCAAAGACCAAGGTTTTCGCCAGACACAGAACTAAGAATTAAAAAAGAAAGTCAATCCAAAAGCAAAGTGCACCCAATGCAATCAACCTGAAAAAACTATTGCCGTGAATGAAGAATAAGAAAATCACAGAAACCTATTACAATAAAAAAAAAACATTTTTAGGTCAAAAAACAATGGAAAGCTGCACAGCCTATTCATTTAACATAATCCGTTCAGCATGCCCTCTGGTTATTTGAAATCAAAGCCTGCCAAAGTCTATTGCTACACAATTCGGTACTCATCTAGAGTCTTTACATAGCTAAATCATAAAAAACGTTGATGAGGCCATACCATCCCCACAGCCACATCATAAAGTTTTAGCGAAGAGGTAATACTCAATTATCGATTAATTTAGGCATGACTATAAAACTATTCTTCGTCGTTGCTGACAAAAGGAAATTAATGAACATACCATGCTTCATCCCTGAAATATACTGAGTGTATCTGTGCATATAGTCATTATATCCAACTTAAAGAATTCTAAGATAGCAAAGAAAAAAAGAACCAAAATAGTGGAAATAATGCCCTGGCCACCAAGTAGCTCTGTTTTTTCGGTTTCAAATACAAGGGAATAAGCAAAATGAAGATAAATTTTGTAAACCTAAAATTTAATTAAGAAAAATGACCAGATAGCTATCACCGTCAGCACCAATTACGATAACATGAAACACATCACAACAGGCAGCAGAGACCTTAGGAAAAAGTAACAGGAACAAGAAAACACGTATAGCAATGACGCCACACTTACAGGCGACCCTTGAGAGAACGAGCTCATGCGCCAGAACATCTTAATAGTTAACGAGAATCAACCACTCAGATCTAGGGTTCTAAACGGCAAACCCTGCTGCCAATTCGATCCTCAAATCCCACGGAACCCAAAAACAAAGAAGCAAAACCCTAGCTCAGAGATCTCGGAGGCTCCAGTCCGGTCTTCCACGGGGCTTCGGGAAGGAATAGAGCGAGAAAACAAGATGGAAGAGATACAGGGACGCGGATAAGGGAATGAGAGGAGAGGAAGGGATTGAAGCGGCGAGGGTGCGAGAGGAGGAAGCGACGGCGACAGAGCGGCCGATGGGCGACGCCCTGGACCTTGGACGCGGGACGAAGGGGGGAGATTTTGGGGCTGTGCAGTGTTGGCAATCAGTTGAAATAATAATTGCGTTTGTGTGGCCTACAGGAGCTTAAATACAAGTCATGAAGACAACATCCGATTGTGCTGCAGAGATAACCATGTTATTTAATAACTCTCCCTCTGAATTTAAAATTAAAATATAAGTATTAATTCAATTTAAGGACATTAATTTATGTATATTTATAAATTATATTACACATATAATGTGTGTGCATGTACTACACTATTATATAGTTTAGTACATCATTATCAAATTTAATTTATGAGTTTGGAGCACTAATTTACGCGTCACTCATGTATTACACTATTACATGGGCTAAGCGCATCCTTAAAAATAGCTATTATAATATAATTTCAAACTATATTGTTATAAAATTTACATGTATTTATGTGTAATATAATACACACGCAATATGTGTGCGCTAGTTATTATAAAATATTTAACTCACTAAGTTGAAGTTGGAGTACCTCAGTTTAGGGATGATAATTTACTTAGGATGATAATTTACTCAGGATGATAATTTACTCTGAATCTGAACGGAAGATAATAGAGAAGAAATATCAATATTCGATCTGACTGATTAAATCATATATTTATAATCTACTAACTATTTTTTTTATGTTAAGAGTATGTTATATGATGTTTAATTTATTTTTTTAATTGTATACATTTTTTTTTAATTTGGTAGTGATTCTCATATATTTTTATTAAATGATGATAATTGGATGGGAAAAAATTTATTATTACTAAAGATGTTTGATCATTTAATAAATATGAATATATGGATGGATATCTGATCCTTTATAGTTATAGAAATGTAGCATATGAAATTTGTTTTGAATCTCACCTATTATCATCTCTAGCTCAGTTGATTAAAACATGTGTCTATTAATTATTCATCCACATTATGGTGGTTCATCTATTCCGAGATGAAATAGACGAAATGGTTAGAAGAGCATCAAGAATAGGCGAGGTGCCTTTGGAACTTTTTGTTTCTCTATCGGTAAATCTATTTCGTACTTTTCTCGTATAGAGATTACGATAGAATATTCGATTAAAATCAAACTGAATTAATTGAAATCGGATAAATTGATTTTGTTTTTAAACCAACTAAAATGATTGAATTTTTTAATAAAATCAAACAAACTGAATTGATAAAATATCTATTAATTTGGTCAAAAATTAATTAACTAAAATTTTCAACAATGATATCATAGAAAATTTACCGATTAGTTAGGAATTTAAAAATTCACCTGTATAGGAATTTACTAATTAGTTTTTTTTTTATTGTGTTTAGTTTAACCGAATAAAATATTTTAAAATCACACCGAATTAATCTTTATAAACTTAGTACTTTTATATACTATGAGGGCTGCGAAAACAACACCTATATAAACCACTCACCTCTCTAGATCATCATTCTCGCTCTACTCTATCATTCATCTACTTCTTGAGCAATGGCGGAGTCAGGAATTAAAATTTATCCGGGCTAAAAGTTTTAACGGTAAATAAAATAATATATATGTATTAGACAAAACAAATAACTATTAGAAACTAATACAAAAATTGTAGGTAGTAAAAAATTTAATCTCTAATGTAATTTGTAAAGGAAGTTTAATACAATCACTAAATTTAGCAATAAAATTTAATATCCATCTCTAAATTTAAAAATAAAATTTAATAACAAATATTCAGAAAAACTTATAATATTATAAAAAAAAAATATTTCATAAAACAATTTTTACAAGATAAATAGAATCTATTCATTACAATTTCATTCTAAATACATATAAAATTAAATTATTAAATACACAATCCTTTGGGCGGACAAAAAGCAATCTTGTTTGTTCGCCCAATTCAATAGATAATTTGGGCGGACAAAACAAGATTGCAATGTTTTGTCTGCCCAATTCTAAGAATCATTTGGGCTTTAAGTTGGGCATGGGCTCTGGGCTAAAATTGGATATGAGCTTCCGGACTAATAAACTCATCAAAGGATAAAATAAGAAATAAATTAAAAATTAACTTTTATATATGTAGTTAAATACGAAATTGGGACCCGGGCTACAGCCCGGGTACCTTAACATGTGGCTCCGCCCTTGGATTGAGGAGGTGCATCGCTGCATGGAAGCCTCCTTTGGGATGTCGCTGCTGGAGAAGCAGAGAGCGCAGAGGTGCCCAAGCGAGAGCTGCGGCTACGCCTGTAGTTTCACCAATCGCCAACAAGCTCCCAAGAATGCGACTCTCTCTTTCCGATTTTCCCCTCGTGGCGACGACAATCCGAAATTTTTCATTATTTTTTTTAATCCACGCAGCATCATCGAACACGTTCAATATCATGTCGGCATTAACGCTATACCGTATTAGTTTTAACGAAGAAGGTGTTATAACACTAACACATTAACGCCCCAGCACAACTACTCTAACCCTGTCACTCCTCTTAGTGTGGGGACCTGTATGATGTTGGGTCTCAAACCCTAATTCCGAAAGACTAACAATCGTAGGATTCCACGTTTTGCTTGTCACTAGGAAGGAAAAAATCCAGCATAGAACGACTTCTTTCCTTTCGACAGGTGGGTGTTAGTATTGTTAATTAACGAGAAGTTATATTAACTTCAATGGTGTTTGCCCTCCTCTAGCTTCTCAAGCTAGGAATTAATGTAGCTACAACTCAAGTGACTCTCCTTAGTGGTTGTAAAAGGCAAAGTTTGAATCGCCATTAACATCATCACCGCCGTTCTTGTCCTTTGATGCCTAGCTCAACTATATATACGGAAAGCGCTTAAATATATTGAAGAAAGACAATCTTAATACTCTGCATATGTTTAAGCCTTGTACTTGTAGATTCAACCATGTTATTTATATTAATATAAAATTATATAAACTAATACATTTTGCAAAATATTTTTAGATGGTTTGAAATTAATTAAACTTTCTAAATTATTTTGCTATATGAAACCAAAAAAACATTAGTTTTTAAAATAAATTTTCTTAGTGAATAGGTGAATATTAATAATTAAAATAAACAAGCCTAGGCCATGCTTGGCCCGTGGGCCGGTTGTGGCCCGCAAAGCCTAAGTCATGCTTGGCTCGTTGGCCGAGTCAAGTCTATTTTTGATTATTAATATTAAATGTATAATTATAATTTTTAAAGAGTTTTTTTTTTCAATTTCAGTTAAAAGTAAACTCCTTATGCTAATCAGTTATTTAATGCTAATCAATCTATTTATAAACTTGATTATAAATGGATGGCGTATTTGTAAATTTGCGCAAGGAGAAAAATACATGACAAATACGGGGAAAATGTGTAGATATATACGTATGCATACGTACACATACTGAGAACGGGAGGTCGTATTTAGCTTGCGACGCCTCGCTTCTCTGCGCCTCGCTATCTCGTCGCTTCCGATCGAAATGCCTGCCCAAAAGCGCCCGATGCCTCCTCCTCCGCCGCCGCCTCCGCCCTCCGATGACGCCCCTCCGGAGCCCCCTTCGCAGCTGCAGCAGCAGGAGGATGAGGAAGAGGAAGCCGTGGTAACGGCGGTTAAGGAGGAGGAGGAGAAATCGCCCTCCAATCTGCCTCAGGAACAGGATGGTAGTGGTGGCCACGCCTCCTCCTGCCTTCTCTCTGTCAGATTTTTTTATTTTTATTTTGGTCGAGGTATCTCAACCATGGGATGCCGCGGGGCGGCGTTTGTTTGGCTACGCAGGTTGCGAGGGGGAAGGTGGCGGCAGCGAGTCGGAGGATGATGAAGACTACGCGGATGAGTAAGTGCCTCTTTTCCTTGTCGTTTAGTTATCTCGTTCTCTCTTTGGTTTCGTGGATTCGGGATGGTCTTGGTGGCGTTCACTTTGTTGACCCATCGCCGGCGAACGCTTGCCAGCTCAGTAGATCTGATCTCGTCAGGCGATTTGTCTTCCGTTCGATCGTGTTTACCTTTATGTTATCTGACGATATTTGGTTATGGTTGCGGCTGAGCGGGCATCGTTTCTTTGAGCTAGCAGAGTTGGGAATTGGAACCTTGATGCTCTTGTGTATGCGAAAGATGTTGCTTTCTACGATAATACGCCAATTGTCATTGGTTATCTGTGACTGATGATTCTTGCACATCCGAGTATCGAATGCGACCTTCTCCTTGTTACTTGCGGCACCCCCAATGTTAGCTCGCTCCTGGTTGTCCCGTAGCCCCAGTAAATTGCTATAATGTTGTGAACTTCAAGCTTAGAAAAGGGAGATGCGCAAAAATGGTAGCTAGGTAGGTTGAATTCCTTGACAATATACTTGTTATAAGAATTGAGGTGCTGTAATCCATAATCTAAAAACCCCTTGGCATCATATACAGGTAACAGCTAGATAATTTGAGTAATTCTTATATCACTACCTAACTCCGCTGGGTAATCCATCACTTCAAATTACAAGATATACAAAAGAGAAACAAATGCTTGACCTGAGTTTACTTGTGCAGCCTATGTATGTATTGGTAGCTTTTGGATGTCAATTTTAAGGTCATTACAATTTTTCTTTAAAAAGACACTCTTAGATCATTCTGATGGTCTGTGGAGGTCTTTTTAGATTCCCTCTCTTTGTAGCATTATCTGGCATTGAATGTGATCAATTCAGTTATATCTATCTGTGAGTTTGTGGAGCAGATTACTTGACTTAGATTCTGTTCAACCAAGATTTGCAAGCTAGAAAACCATTCAAAATATGGAATTATCGTTAATTCTTGGTTTGGACACATGAAAACTATGGTTCTTAGGCATTCACTATGATACCATATAGTAGCACAGTGAGTATAGTTTGCTAATAATATTATTGACATATTATGAGAGATGCTAGAGTGACTTAAATGTTTTATTGAATTCTGAAACAATGAGTGTTCAAATCCGTAAGTGTACAAAAGCAATTATATATTCTTGTTTGGATTCTAGATTGACCTCGTTCAAATCCGTGTTCTATCTTACAATTTTGACAAAGATTTTTCAACTTCAATTCAAAACGATGCTTAACTTTTTTGTCGACAAATTTATAGATCCATGCATCTACAAAGAATTCCTGCCTTGTGCTGATTGCATACCTTTTCCCTTGGCTAAATTTAGCAATACTTTCTCAGTCAATTCAAACTTTAATTTAGCAAAAAATATCATTTTAACTTTATTTTATTTCCGTATTATCTTTACTTCTCCTTCGGAGGTTGGTATGCTTTAGCATTTAAAGAAAAATACGCTGTCTACATGGAATATGATTCTGGCCCCTTGGTTTACAGATTTGTCGTAGTGAAATTAGCAGACATTCGCAAAGAGGTACAATGCCCTATCTGTTTAGGTATGGCCACTTGATCCAAAGTTTAATAGTGGTACATGTCACCTTGATTGTTGATTACTTCAGGGAAATTCTATCTTTTAAGATTTTATCTCCATGTTATGCTACTTATGTAGTTGCCTTTAGCTTCATGATTAACATACATTTTCTATTCAAATTCTTCATATTTATTTTTAGTAACTTGAAAAATATCCCAATGTTGCATTTTTGGTAGTTAAAGATGAAACAAATTAGATTATGTGTAATATTACGTTAAGTTTATGCTTCTGAACTCTCTCCTATTTATTTCTGCATGTTCTCTTTGGCAATTTGTTAAGAATGTAAATATACTAAGTTTGTTCATTTCATAATGCTTGAGCTTTTGTGATAAGTGATTAACCGATCACTCTCCTTTATTTTGGAAATTGAGTTAAATTTTAAAAACCATTTGCAGTCAATAAAACTGCATGGTGCATATTAACAAATTACTTAACACTATTCTCTTATAGATATATGATTAAAAAAAATCACATCTATAACATAACGATTATGTAAAAAAGAAAATGCAAATACAAGAACTTTTCCACTACTGCATTTATACAGTTAAGTTTTTTGATGGGTTAGACAAAGGGTTTAAGTTAGATTTGTTGATTTATTTAATATGTGTAAGATCTACTATGTATACAGTTGACTTGTCATGGCCAAGGTGATTGATGGCTCAAGGTCCATAGAGATCAAAGAAGGATGACACGAGCTTGTAGGATGAGGTTCGTGGAGATTAGAGGATGACGTGGCCATTTGAAAGACCGCAAGACGAGGTCTATGGAGATTGGAGAAGGATGACGCGGACATCTGAGGGATTGCTAGACAAGGTCCATGGAGATTGAAAAAGGATGACACAAGCATCCAAGATTGTGGGATAAGGAGCATCATAGCAGTGTAGAGCCGAAGGAAGAACTATGTAAGCGAAGGCATGAAGGATGACACGAAGAGGAGCTAAGAGCTCGGTGCATATGAAAGATGAGTAATTTGATGGGAGAAGACCTTAAAACTTGGAAAGATTCCATGAGAGATGCGAGTGGAGTGACTTGTGTACATGGGACGAGGACAGATGACAATTTAAGCGGACTCGACCATAGATATAGTCGAAGTTAGGGTTGTCAATTAACTGATGGTTGGAGATTAGTTAACTGGTGATGAAAAACTCAATACCCTAAGTGTTTCGGGGTATTGTAATTTGCTAGGTGGAAATGAGTCGACTAATGGCTGAGTCAACTGATGATCCAATTAGTTTGGGGTATTGTGGTTGGAATAGTTGATTGACGATTAACTCTCAGGTGACTAACCATTTGGCAAACTCATAGAATGCCTGTTAGTGGACTGAATAGTCTTAGGATAGGACAGTTGACTGGGCAATCAATTGATGCTCTAGGACTGATTCAAATGAAGCCGAAGATGGAAGAAGCAACGATAGGATTCAGATAAGATGTTGGGATCAATTGACTAATGATAAGCCAACAGTCAACTAATGGCTGTCACATCAGCATGATAATCGAAAAGTTTAAATTTAATAAGAAGGCTATAAAAGGAGTTGAAGTAGCTGTGAAAGTAGCAATTCTCTATTTTCTAGCATAAAATTATTTATTTCTTCTTATATTTTGCAAATCCTGCACCCTAATATTTAAGAGGTTTCTCCACCTCCGGTGCTTACTGAAGAGAAAGAAAGATAGTGACATTTGAGAGATCCACCTAAAGCATCATAGACTGTGGATGGAGGAAACTTGGGAGGCTGCCAAACCATGTTATATCATTGTGTATCTGTGTGCTTTTATTGTGCTCTTTACTTTCTGTTGTGTATTTTCTATAGAACACTAACATTGCAGATTAGCGGTATTTACCCCATCTACCATATCGGCACCCATCTAACAACCGGGATTGAGCTTCCATGAGCAACTGTGATGAACCTTCCATCAGCCCAACACACCATCTGTACCTAGCTTGAAACTATATTTCAAGCCATGGTCATGCCAGATCAAATATTGATCAAATTGGCATGATTTTTTTACAGGATCATTTTCCAACCCATATGGGAATCATATCGATGCACTGTACTAGTCAAACTGCTATGTAATATTTATGCAAAAAATCATAAATTAACGGGCAACATTAACAATCTTTTAGGAAGCATAATCATCATGTATTTTCTCAACTCATCAAATTCCTCACTCTTCGTATTTAGCAATTCTTTTTTACTCATTCTAATGTAGGAAACAAATGAATATTGTTGATACTTGATATAACTCTCTTGCTTGTAAGGCTTTTGCAACCATGCAGTTTTGTTCCAAACCATTGAAAAAATATCTTTATGATTATCACATTTTTTAGTTAATTGATCTCTTCCCTTCTCATTTTATCAAATTTTTATATATGGATTAATCTAGAAATAAACTTAATAGACATACTTTATTCCTATTGACATTAAGTTAGATTGAAATTGATGCAGGAGGATCTGAAGATTATTATTAGTTTTTGGCAATTTTAATTCTTTTGATATTTAAGTTATTTTTGGTATTTTAGATATTTTTGGTAATTTCTATCTTTTTATATTTTTGTATTTTGAGTCCGTTTAGTAATTTTAGGATTGTAAGTCTGCTAATAATTTTTTCTTTCTTTTAGAAGTTCTTTTTAAGTTAGGAATTGTAGTCCATATATTAGGAGTTCTTTCTTTTATTTGGATCTTAGGGTCTGTAATCTATATAAATATCATCTGTTTTGCTGATTGAGGAATTATCCTTGAATATTAAATTTTTTTTTTTTTTGAGAAAAACCTGAAAGACAATGGTTTCTCTTCTTGTCCTTTCCTCAATTCCCCAGGATAATCGCTAGCGTCAGAAATAATAAATTGGCTCTTCACAGATGTGCCAGTTGAACATCAGCAAAATACATGAAGTAAATGAATGCTACTCTCTAAAAGCAACAAGAATGAGAGAGACAGTATAACAAAACCGAGAGAGGTAAAATTATTTGAAGGCAGATGTTGTGAAAAAAGAGATTAATAGGACAAAGTGAGGATATAGATGGTTAGTGAGCTTTTGGCCCAGTGTTATCCATCCAAGAATGCAATAGAAAGTTGATTTGGAAATAAAGTGCTGTTCATCTATTCAGTAATAGATGAGTTGAATCAATTAGAGTGGAAGCATTCGACGTAAATCAAACAAGACTCTATTCAATATAATTAAAAACATTTAAATTGATTTTGTGAGTAGCCTTGCGTGAAGGGCAGCCTTGGCGCAAGCCTAAAGTTGTTATTGTGTAACCTAGAGGTCTGTTGAGTTAGAAACAACCTCTTGCAAAGTAGTGTAAGACTGCGTACAATAGACCCTTCCCCGAGATCTTGTATTGGTGGGAGCTTCGTGCATCATGCTGCCATTTT
>JBAMIE010000063.1:3796034-3806827 GCA_037177295.1 Kaempferia parviflora
TACTCTTACCGTACCGAGATCCGGCAAAGACTTGATCGAGCGGGATAAGCGAAGGGCACGCAACAAAGGTATACACTTTTCATGTAGATCTAAAGTAGTTTTTGATAATCTAGAAAAACAAACTTATTTTTCACAAGGACTTTCTGGAAGGGATCCATTCCGCTGCGGTTGTGCGACGTATTCGCCCGCAAAATTTTTATTTTGCATGCCTAGATCCCTACACTTACATCCCACAATTCTTTTTTTCTTGAGGTAGTTCAGATAGTGTCCAAGTCACATTCTTTTTCAGGTTTGTGTATTCCTCTATGATTGCTTTGCGCCATTCAAGAACTTTTAGAGCTTCATATACAGAACTAGGAATTCTGATATTGTCAAGTGATGCCACAAATGCTTAGTATCCTAGAGATAAATGTGAGTAGGACATATAGTTGTGCATCGGATGAAGAGTACAAGATCTAGTACCTTATCTGTGTGCAATAGGCTGATCCAATGTGGGATTTGTCTATGGAACTGATTCTATTAGATCCTGCTACTTTTCAGGTTCAGCTTGGCCTCGAGTTGACTCATGATACTACTGAGTTTCGTGCAAAGACGCAAGATGTTTTCTCCTCACATAAACATTTACCGTGTCATGGAAAGGTAGTGTTCTTTTGTGGTTCCGAAATAGGTGGCACATGTGATTGTGATGATGATGGAGAGAAAGGAGTTGATGGTGATGATGGAGAGGCAGGGGTTGATGGAGGGTTGAGTAATGATGATGGTAAAATTGAGGAAGAACTCGATTCAAGAAGGGACTCCCAATCCCATTTAATTTTGTTCTCCGCTGAATTGTGGTATTGGAGTAGTATAGAATGTGTTCAAAGAATGTGACATTCATAGAGTGATAAAATTTCTTAGTGACAGGAGAGAAGCACTTAAAACCCTTTTTGTTAGTTGAATATCTCAAGAAAATACACTTTAATACGCGTGAATCAAACTTTCCCCGATATTGAGAGTGGATGTGGACAAATGCAATATATCTAAAGAGTCTGAGAGGGATGTTGATCTGAGTGTAGGATACAAGTTTTGTAGAACCTGAAATGGAGTGCTAAACTTGAGAAGCCCGGAAGGGAGACAATTAATAAGATAGGTAGCTGTTAGAACTGCTTGCCCCTAAAATTTGGTTGGAGCTTGAGCTTGGAAGAGTAAGGAGCGGGCTACCTTAAGTATATGATGTTTTTTTCTTTAGCTACACCAGGGTGTATCAACACATGAACTTTGTTGGACTATGCGATTGGATTGGAGATAGGAGCTAAGGCTGGAATAAAAAAGCCTTTGGATTATCTGTTTCGAGAATCTGTATCAGTTCTGGGTCTTGATAATGACATAAAAATTCTGAAAGATTTGTGTGGTCATTTTTCTTTCATAAGAAAAGTCCAACACAATCTTGTGTGAGCATCAACAAAAAGTAAGAACCATCTAGAGCTAATAACACTTGGATTATCAAATGGTCTCCAAATGTCCCCATGAATGTGAGAGAAAGGCTGTGTTGGTTGATATTGACGGGTGCATAAGTGTGTCTAGCATACTGACATACATCACACGGAAAGAAATAAGGACTTTTATTGATAAATAATGAAGGGAAAAGATGTTTCAAGTACATGAAATTTGGATGTCCAAATCGATAGTGCCACATCATAATTTCACTTTCATTTTTGGATTGACAGTTAAGCTCAATAGATTGGTTAAATGTAGGAGAGGCTTCAAGAAGGTACAAGCAAGTCCAAACATTGAGTTTAACATTGCTGGAAAGTTTAACTGTTCCGTTCTGACCACTTTGGTACACGTGTCATTTGCTATACGCACCATTAGATGTTTATCACATAATGTAAATGTTGAGAATAACATTTTGTCACTTGTCATATATTCAGATGCTCCCGAATCGATGATCCAAGAGGAGAAATTGCTTGTGTGCATTGCCATAGGATTGCTCGTTGATGAGTTGGAATTTGAACTCTTAAACAGATTGTTAAATAACTTTTGGAGCATATCCCTTCTCTTTGGAGAAAGGAGAAGTCACAAATTTTGAATTTTCAGCAAACGCTTGATTGTGGCCATTAAATTTATGAGTGGTGATGGGAAGGAGACTGCCTTTTGGAGAAGAAGGCACGACGCGGGACATATCGGAGGAAGTTTCTGCTGTGTCTTGCATTGAAAAATCAGAGACGACCATGATTCTGTCACACCTAGAAGTCGGTTTCTTTGTTTGTTGTCGATGACGTCAGAATGGAGGTTGATGTTGCTGCTGTGGGAAGAATCAACAATCGTGTGTTTTGTCTTGTGGCCGGAGGAAGAACCAACTGCTAGGGTTTTTGTTCTGATACCATATATTTTGACACAAAAATACTTATGTTTCATTCATAGGATATCCTCCTTATATACAAAGATAAATCCCTTAAAATGATGGATGTGATAAGTATGATCTAATTAGAATCCATCTAGGAAATAGGTTGCAAAATAAATCCCTACAAAATAGGGATAAAATAACAAGTTGCCTAGTTTGAATTTCAACATGCTTTTATTAAACGCATGGAAGGTGTATAGATTAATCAGGATGGTTATTATAATTTTGTAACTTGTAAAATTTTAGTCCAATTGATTCATAATTATTATAAGCTTATATTTAGTGATAAAAAGGTTATGTTTAATACTAATATAGTATTAGACCTTATATCTCAGCACGCTTTAAAGTATGTTGAATGCCAACACCACATGATACCAGAATAGCATCGTTCTGGCCAGATCTTGAAACTCCAACTGAAAACTATACTAAATCTTGCACTGTTCCGTCTTGTTCTTGGCTAGTGTTGATATAACAATTCACAAGTGATGTTGCATACATGTTTGTAGCAGTATTAATATTGGAGAAAGGGTCATTTCTTCCTTTAAAGGAAATTCTTGTTTTGTTTATACAGATGATTGAATTGATTTTCGATCTTTCGATGTGTCCTTTATAATGAGTTAATTTCTCTATTTTTTTTATGTACTTTTCAGATCAGATGTTCTTGGACAGTTTATGCCTTTAGTTGGTAGGGATTGGTCCCAGACTGGTGTTGCTCATTTATTTTCTGGAATCAAGGTTTGGTAAAAGCGCTCTCTGTTTTGTTACCTTTAGCGGTTCTCAGTTATATTTTTATCAGATAAATGGTTCATGTTATCCTGAAATTTTATTTCATATTTCGACATTGTTTGTTATCAACTCTTAGCATTGGCAATATCAAGAATAGATCACTGTAGGTGCAGATTATGCATAAATTTCTGCTTATTTACAACACTGACTATAGATTATCTATGGTTTTAGCTTGATAAATTGCATTTGATTACAGTTACTAGCAAGTCTTGGTTATGTTAATGTCGCCCCGGGGCTATGGTGCACCGGTAAGGGCGCTCAGACAAAAGGTTCATGTTATTCTGAAATATTGATTCATAATTCTTCGGTTCTAGTTATCAACTCTTAGCTTTGCCATTGATCACTGTAGCTGCAGATTATGCATAAATTTTTTACTTATTTACAATACTCAATGAATTGCATTTGACTTTGGTTATACTTTATTTGCTGAAGGTTGTGTTGAAGTCTTAAAGTGAACCTTCTCAGTGTATGCCTGCCTATTCGTTACAGATAACTTACCTTATTTGTTGCTAGATCTTGTTATTTCTTGCTGTATTTAGATTTTTTAAATTTGATTTAGAGAGACAAACTGTCATAGTTAAAGTCTAGCTGTTTGTCTTCGAAATTTGGTTCTTCTTCTGAACTATTACAAAAATTGATCTATATTAATACAAAATCTCACTGCTGTTACATATCATGCGATTAGTGGTGTCAGTGCCTACTGGTGCTACACACATGAAAGGTGGAAGCTTAAGAGGAAGGCAAAGTAAGTAGGGGGTGAGAAGAGGTGATCACATGAAGATCTGGCTGAGAAATTGTGAAATCTTCTCACCCATAGGCCACAAAGATTGGACTGCAAACAACAAAGGAAGCAAGCACGAGGACTCAGGGAGTTGGGTCCAAATGGAGATAGAAGAGATGGAAAGACTATTCCCCTCTTCATTAGAGATGCAAATGAAATAGGAATATGCTGTCCACCATAGATAGCAGGGAGGCCGTAAATCTTAAGAGATGTCAACATGATTGACATTGGCTCAGACACATGGATCAGTTACAATATAGGTCTACAGTTCGATCTAAGGAATTAAATATCTTCCCCTTTTATTTTCTTATTCTCGCATCACATAATGACTTGCTCACCTTGATAGTCTGAGCCTTATTTTCTCCTCCATCACATCCATTCTTGTTGCACCTGTGATCCAGCACCAGTGGACTTGGTCTGAAAATCAAGCTGCAATAATCATGTGTCTGCCTTGATCAACAGTTGAACACAATTCACCCTTAGGTTCTGATTTATTGCCAAAGACATCTTCTAAGGCATGAGATTTGGTTGAACTATTAGAAGTCTTTGTGCCATAACTTATGAGTTTAATCAATTGTAGTTTTCTTTTTTACTATTTTTTATACACTCCTGTTGGAGTTTTGTATTATTTCAATGTTTCAAAAAACTAGTCAATCAGTGAACTCATTAAGATGCAAAATGACTTGTGAATCTTTCCTTTTCTTTCAGGATAATGGATATCAATTGCTCTTTCTCAGCGCTCGAGCAATTTCACAGGCTTATCTAACAAGGCAGTTTCTTTTCAACCTTAAACAGGTGATTCACTCATAACTGATTTCGTAGTACAGATAGTTGGAATTTGCAGCTTGTTCTATGGACAACACTAGAAACTCGATTTGCAGATCAAGGTCCTTATCATATTTCAATTTGCAGGATGGAAAGGCTTTGCCAGATGGTCCAGTTGTCATATCTCCTGACGGTCTCTTTCCTTCACTCTACAGAGAAGGTCTGAATCATTTCTCCTTTTTTCTTCTTTTCAATTGTGGTAAATATGATAGATAATCTATTGGTCGATTTTGCCAACTGTGTCAGTTATACTTATTTTATTGACATAGTGTGAAACTCAAAACAACTTAGCACAACTTGCTTACCTGGCATAATGGAGCAGTCAATGAAAGCTGCCTTACATATGTACAAGTACCAAAAACTAGAGGATGTAATATTTATCTTGCTAATGGTTTCTAGATGTTTGAATCTTCATCCCATTTAAGAATTTGCTGCTGCTTGATCGAAAGGTTGGAGAGTCCATGCAATAGGAATTACATTTATGATGGCTATTATCGAAGTGGAAGCAAGTCAATCACATTGTTTTTTTTTTCTAATATATCGACCATGCTCTTGCTGATTATTTGATAGTGATATTATCATGGAAAGTCTCAAAAAATTTTATCATATCTGTAAATTTTAATACTTGAACTTCTACTTACTGCAGTTATCAGAAGAGCTCCTCATGAATTCAAGATCTCATGTCTAGAGGCAAGCCTTGTTAGATTTCTTATTGATGCTTGTTGCTTGAATTGTAGATATGGCGCTGTGATCAAAACATGTTGTGGCTGTTATCGACTTGTTTTGCCACCTTATAAATTTGTGAATTCTCAAACTTCTATGAAGTTCGCAGCATTCAAACTATTACCATTTTCTGTAGCTTCGACACTGATCGTGCTTCGCATGGCTTATAGAATTTTTTTTCTTGTATTTCTAGTTATGATTCAGGAAGTTCTCTTCAGAGATGCTATAAGTTCTCATATTGTTGTAATTTTCAGGCTATCAGAGCACTTTTCCCACCTGATTGCAATCCATTCTATGCTGGCTTTGGAAACAGGGACACTGATGAGATTAGCTACCTCAAGGTTGGAATTCCTATAGGCAAGATCTTCATTATTAATCCTAAGGTACGCATCCAAGTGATATTGACTGGTACAACAATGTTAAGAAAAGTATACAGAAATTTATTTTTATATTTTTCATGGTTGCTTGTGAATGCTCAGGGCCAAGTTGCAGTAAATCGTCGAGTTGATACAAAATCTTATGCTTCTCTCCACCAGCTAGTTAATAGAATTTTCCCACCCATGTCCTCATTTGAGCAGGTTAGGCAACACGATCACTGGAGTGTAGGGCTTCTTCCCAAGTCATACGATATATTTATCGCTATCTGAGAAATGCCTATGGATATATTCTGCATTTTTTTTATATGGTAGTGATTCTATTTTCCCATTGTATCACTAGGAGGATTACAATTCATGGAACTTTTGGCGATTACCTCTTCCTGATGTCAAAATTTGAGCGAAAGAGTGCACAGTGTATATCATCAACGGAACTCAGGTAGATTTCTTCTTTTTGTTCTCATTTATAAAAAGAAACCAAAGTACAGAGCTCATTAGGGAGGATGGTTATTTCTATCTAACATAATTCCATTCCATAGTTTCGTTCCAATCTTCGGTTTCTCATGTAAACTTTTTATGTTCTAAAGTGGCATAATCGATACTATTTTCCAAACACCGAGACTTATTTGTTCATCCCTCTTTTTTTTTTTTTTTTAAAGCATGAATGCTGCTATCGGTGGTGGGTCGATGTACATACATACACAAGAACACAGCCATGGCGTTTCCTTTTATGTTTTGCTCTTTTTTTTTTTTTCTTTTCCATGTCACATTTTGAGGGATATATACTTGTACTTATGATCATATCATAGAAAAAAAGTATAACATTTAGCTTTTTTTCCCTCTCTCAAATCTCCAAACTTTTTGACGAATTTGTTTGAGAACAAAAGTTTGTAATGAACAACTAGAGCAACATACGTGAGAGGTCTCTCTAATTTGTAATATAAATAGTTCATACTTTCAATGATTTCTCAACCTGTTGAATACTTTAGTAGATACTTTAAATTATGAAAATGAACAGAATAAAATGAATCATCTTCTTTGAGATGATTGCTTTATGAATTCATTACTGAATCATCTTCAGTGGATACTGCTCACTAAGGGAAGACAGAAATATTGCCAAAACATAAGAACAAGAAACAGGATTCTTCACCAAAAAATAAACATGCGTAGCTTGAGAAAGATTGCTTCTCGAGATAAACAATAATAGAAAAAGATCAGGAGTTGAATCCACCAGCACACCATCAACATACTACTTTGCAATGGTAGCGTGAGCTTCCACAAACTGGAAGGTAGAGAACTTGTCAGTGTTGATTTAATACCACACCAGTTATTGCAAGAAACAAGAAAACAACCATACTTAGTTGTACTGCTGCTATGTGTACACCATAAGCTTCAGTTGCTATTCTGAAATTTCAACTGTTCACCTCCTCCTCGTCACATGACGGTGCTTCAGTTTCAGAGAGCACTGGGATTGAATCAACTTCCCATGTTCTGCTGTTGGATTCTGAATTTGTAGATGCTTTCTTCGAGAAGAATAATCAAATGGAAGTGATCAGTTGAAAGTTGTTGATGCATAAAGAAGGAATATGGAGTCTATACTTGATCATTGATTGAATCATAAACTACTCGAGTCCCCAGTCTTCTCTTCCGGCTTATTGAACTTCTTTTCTCAGATATGAGCTCATCATCAACAAAGTTCTGGTCTGATGCTTCTGCAAGATGAAGATTCAATTATAATGCTAAATATTTAAAGTAAATTATGGAGTTCAAGAAACTGCAAGATAGTGGTTTTGGATTTGATATTGCACTTTTAAAAAAATTTAGGATTGTTTTGGAATTAAACAGAAATTTCAATAATTAACACAACATACAAAAGTCTGTATTTTATTAGACTCGAAATTAGAAGATAATGAATTTCAAGACTAAGTTAGATAACAAGTACCTGCACAGCTGCCAACAGAACTTTGACAACAGTCGTGCTTTGAGCTTGTTACTTCTCCATAATGCCCATCACTCTCCAGGTGAACTGAAGGTCGAACGAGATGAGAATTATCAATCTTGTCAGATGATAAAAGACACTTCTCCTTCATAATGAGAGTTGTTCGAAAATGTTGAATCCAGGGATTTGCAGAAAATGGTATAAAACCAGTCTCAGTCTCTGCATCCTTCTGGTCCCTATCATAAACAAAGTTCTCCCAGCAACCCATATGCAATACCTTAAACTGCAGAGATATGGTGATTCTTAATCAGCAAGTTAAATACATCATAAATGTGCATCAGAGGAAAGCGTGTCAGGAGGGTTCGATGCAGATGTCTCTAACTACCTGACCAGGTTTTTGATCACTTTCACATTGGCCACAAGATCCCTTGCGCATTTTCATCCTTGATAACCATCTGTGATATGCACCGGAATCATGTTTCTCATTGTATAGCTCATTAACAAAAGAGGATTCGATGTCATTAAGAAATATTATATGTTTTTCGTCTGTCCATCCATTTGATAGAGAACTCACCAACTGAGAGTCCTGAAAGGGAAGAGAGATACCATAACTCATTATGTCATACTAGAGGTGGCATATAGAATCAAAATACTGGATATCAATGTAATCTAACTTAAGTGAAAATGAATTAGGCAAAATCTAACTCCAGCCAAAATGAGAGTGTCGGTGAAGATACAGGCTATAACCTTAGATAACCATTGGTCTTAGCTTGAGACCTAAATAAAGAGCATATCATGAAGTCTAAGTTGCTTTAGTACCAAAAAAAAAAGGGGATAAAATTGCTATACTATGGTAGAACATAATGGCCCTTCAGCTTGCTACAGATAAGAAAATTCCAACAAGGCACCAGTGAGAGAAGATGGGCTAGCATTGAGGACCTCATGGGATTGCTTATCAATGCTTCTTACTTAATGTCCTGCTAGAGTTCCTACTTCAACTTTGATGAACCTTTAGGTGATTTCCTTGTTGGAGCATCAACATGTTTCCTTCCACCTTTTTTCAGGCAGATGACTGACCAAACTAAATTAGTTAAAAATTCAAGTTGAACAGACACCATCAAGGCACCAACAATTCCCAAATCTAAAGTATGGATTTTTCACCAGAACTTCCTGAAGAATTTAAGAAGCAACATAGATCAAGTGTTTCAATATATTAACAAAAGAACCGGCATACAGTAAACTCAATATCCTTGCAAGGTTGCATATATCTCCACCACAAGCTGGTCTTTCACGGTATCAAAGATTTTCAGCAACAAAATGATATTATAAAGAATTCCTCAAACATCATCTTTACCTTGAAACTAAGAATATGATTCCCTGGCATACAATTCGCTGAAACTGATCTAAATCCGCTAAAGAAAGCCTAAAATTAAACGTTATTCCGATTCAAACAAAAATACCCATTAAATTTCAACCTGAAAGATCCTAATACTCGTGAAGATCAAGTTAAACAATAAGGAAAGAAGATCACTATGAATCAAACGAGCGGCAGCGAGGGTAAACAATTACTTACAGTGCTAGGGCTCTCCAACTTCAGAACCTCTTCCGACTCGCCCATGTGTACCGCGATATCTCCCCGGAAAGCCTTCCACTCCGATCAAACGCGAAGAACAGAATAATCAAAAATCCATAAGGAAACGAAAAACCTCCTCGAAATCTGCAGCCTTCGGATCGATCCTTCGCTTCGACGACGGAAACGGAGGCGAAACAAGTCGACAGATCGAAACGAGGGTGGTGAACTGGGAGATATTTATTGCGGCGCCCCGCGGCGGGGCCCGTTTGGTTTGTCCTACGTGTGGCGTTTTGCCAGGTGGAAAAGCTTCAGGTGGGAGTGGGCTCACTTGCACTCGCTGACTCCGCCGAGATATTTTTGAGGCGAGAATATTCCCGTAGTCGTTTATCACGCCAAGTTGTAGGAGTAAATTGTAATTCCAAAAAGTATTGGTCGTAAATTATAAATTGTAAACAAATTTCATATCCCAAATCCCAACTGTACGCGGTCCCAAACCCGGCGTCAGGCCCACAGAATGCCTTTTATCTTCCAATAACAACGCGGGTACTTTAAGTATTTGAAAAAAAAAATATTAGCACTGGTGCAAAAAAGTAATTTGAGTTTTTTTTTTTTTTTTTGGCCAGATAAAAGACGTTGATTGCGTACGCCCAACCCCGATCTTTAATATTGTATAATTACCCCACAGCTAGGGTGTTGGGAATAAGTGAATCATTCTTTTACCATATAATTACCCTATAACTCTTGAAGATTCTTCAATATTGTTTCTATTAATATCTCTCACTTAAACTTTTTGTTTAAATTCTAACCGATTAGACGCATTATAATAGCTATAAAATCATAGTCGTTACACATATTATAATCGCTATGATTTTATAGATGTTACAATATGGATGTTACGTGAGTAGGATGAATTCTTATTGTAGCAGTTACAAAATCGTAATTACTACAACGTGGATGTTAGGCGAGTAAATCAAATCCGCATATTAGTAACTACGGTTTCATAACTACTACAACGTGAACGATAGATGAACAAGATTAAATCTACTTTGTATCATGTTGTAGCAGCTAAGATTTTATAGCTGTTATAGTATGAATATTTTTGAACAAATTAAATATACATTGTACCAATTATAAAACCGTAACTATTATACATGTAGCTGCTACAACATGTATCACTACTGTAAAATCGTAACTATAACAAAATTGTACTTGCTATAATGTGAATATTTTAAAATATATTAAATCTGAATTATACTAACCGTAAAATAATAATTGTTACACATATAGCTATTATAAATATTATAACAGCTATAAAATTATAACTGTTATAGTGTATCCGACTTGTTCATAATTTTAATGGGATACAATAATACGAATAGTATTAAACAATACTAAAAAATATTGAATAA
>JBAMIE010000063.1:3810128-3825610 GCA_037177295.1 Kaempferia parviflora
TCGTTCCTATGTCTCAAATCCAAACAGTTGGTTTGGAACATCAGGCTTTTGATAAAGGAATGGTTATCTTCCCTCAACTAGTCACAGATGATATATCAAGATTTTGGAACCAGAGTCCGCAGCAACCAGGAAGGTCCAGTTCTACGAACTGCAAACAAACATAATAAGAATATATTTCCTCTAGATCTTTATATTAGTTTCCAGCCTCGGCCTCTTGTATCACCTGCTCAGCTGCTCTCCACTCTTGCGATTCTTAAGAACTCTCAGCAGCCAGACTTAGCTTTGCAACTCTGACATACCTTGTTTGATTCTGCAAAATTCTCCGTGCAGGAAATTGTTCGTGTCATGTAATGCAGAAGGAATGTTAAAATTATTAATGTGAAGATGCTCTAACACCCGATAGAGCTTCTTTATACCTGGAAGATCAGTAAGGCATTGGAAGAGAGAACTCATCCTAACAGAAACTGCTTAATCACCTGTTCTTTGCTTGATCATCACACCTTTGGTTAGAAATCGATTCTTGAGCTATGGTCATGACTCAGGATATATCGAGATGAACTGTGTGTGTTAGCTGTTGGTTCTTGGTGATATTGTAAGTTTTCTTCCTTCATCACGGAATAATCATCAAAGATATCTTCTTGGAGTCAACTACGGTACGAAAATTTACTTGGGCAATTCGCTTGATCTAACTTTGCTTTAAGTGTTCCTTTTTATAATATTTAGTCTTTAACTATTAAGAGTGAACTACATGAATCTTATCACTTTATTGATACAAGACTATATTAATATAATTAATGAAATAGTTTTTATTAGATTAACTAACAAAAAGTGAGCTACATAATTGTTCTTATACATTAATATTTTATTTTTATTAGAAATTTCACACATTCATTTTAGCTTTTTTATCTTTCCTATACAATAGGTGAAATTGTCAATCATATATTTACTGTAAGATTTGTACTTGAAAGAGATTTAGAATATCATTAAGCCCGTAGAAGGGAGAGGAAAGGAGAGACGAGGAAAAAGAAGTGCATATTTTGAGATTCTCTCCCACCTTAACTTCCCCCGAATAGGGAGGAAGTTATGCAAAAAGATGTTGGAGAAAAATTATGTCTATTGATGCGGGCTATTCTTTTCTAAACCATGGAGGAAAATCTCTTTTCCTTTCATCTCTAGGGAGATGTGGGCTCAATAGTGGGTAAAAGGAGGTCGGTAAGGGTTTAGGTGTGGATAGGAGGGATTGACGAGGGCTTGAATGAGGTTGGCAAGGGTTCAAGTGACAAGCAAGAGAGATCAATGAGGTTATGGGCATGAGTGGGAAGATTGATGAAGATTTGAGCAAAGTTGACAAGGGTTTGAGATGTGGTCAAGGAAGGTTGACCAGAGCTTGAGGGAGGCTAACAAGGGCTCAAACTCGTGCAAAGGGTTGGTCGACAAAGGTTTCAATGGTAGGTGTTGGTAGGAGGGCAAGGGGGGTTTCATGGTGATGTGTGCAGGAGAAGCGAACGAGGAAGATAATGGTATTTTTGGGTAGTTTTGCCCATCCCTTTCTTTCTTCTTCTTTTCTTTAAACTAGGTAAACACTCTAACGATTTCAAGTTCGAGTTTTCGTGTGCTTTGAATTGAAATCATGTTAATGGATTGAATCATCCCGATAAGAATCAACTCCACCATTTGAGCATAATCAATGTGATTATGGATCTAGTTCGAATCTCCTAACACCATTTGCCTTTGTCCTCAAATCTCATCATTGTGTGCTTATACGATTGATGGCCATGCCGGCAATTGGCCAAGGCATATGTTGTTGCCAAGAGAGTCACAAACAAGATTAGGATGTTAATGCGGCAACAATGGACAAAACTCAGGTGCAAGTTTATGTCATGTGCATTTACTACGTTTTTTATCATCGTTTATACGATTTGTATCTCATTTCATACATGCATTTATTTTCCATTTTGCATTCAAGGTGCATTTGTAGTGCAACCTTTGAAGAAACTAAAATTGTAGGAAAGGGATATTTCTCATTGTTAGAACACTAGTTGAGTTTACTTGTTGACATTCAGTGGTCGATCAACAGTCTTAAGGTGAAAGAGGTGACCATCGAAGGCTCCTTGGGTCATGTTGTAATCAGTAATTCACCTCTCATTCTCTACTAATGTGGAACCTCATTTCATTATATTCAAATCCCAAACGTGTGTTTTAGATGCTGTTAGAGCCAACTTATTCTGTTTTCTGAGATGGATAAACATTTCACTTTTGAGTTGAGTGTGTGCTTAGAGTTCGATGTCTGTCTTGAAGGTAATAGTTGTGACGATTAAAAGGACTCTTAAGGGTAAAAGACTCATTACGATCGTATAATATGTAACTAAGTTTGTTTGTAGAAATGGACAAACATTCCAAATATCTAGCCTTTTTTTAAAGATAGAAAAAGAAATACCTGGGATTTTGAGTGATCATAAAGGAGAGATATTGACGCGGCTCAATCCAACCACATGGCTTTCTGCTCTTCTTCCAAGCCATGCCTTCAGATTGAGGCGCGCCAATACCTCTCTCGACTATCTAGAGTCGGCTATACAAATCTTCCTTTTTGACCTCGGTTTGTAGCTACCTCCTCTTGTAGATTTCCAAAAGAACTCGATATACTGACTTTCAAGACTTGGAGACACTTGCTTTAAGTCTCAGATTCCTCTTTGAAGATGAGGAAGAAACAGAGAGGAGAAATGGATGGTCACGTATGAGTTTATTATTGTGAAGGCAATGAGTATGGTGATTTATATTGGTAGCAGAAGGGAGTCGACTTGCCAAGTTGTCATGTTTGTTTGCTACATGGGACATTCAAGTAAATATTAGATTCTCGTGTGCAACTCAGAATTTATCCTATAGACGAATCAAGAAACCTAATTTACCCTTAGGATTAGTTAGGATAAGCTTGTACACTAGGATTATTAAAAAACAAAAAGTTAAATTCGGTAAAAGTGAAAATATTCCCTCATAGCTTAAATCCAATGTACTCTTCAATTGTATGGTAAATTTGAAAAACAAAAATATATAGAGAGAATTGAAAAAATAAATAACAGTGAGATGGATACCTATGTATTGATCTAGTTTCAGCGATATGAAAGTTAGCAAGTGTTTTTTTAGTCTCGATCATGAGATGAGATGTTTACTTTCTTCTTCAAAATAATTTTAGAATTTGAAGATCAATGTATTGATCTCTTGTATTTTGAAGAATTGGCATTTTTTATCTCCTCATTTATTAGTATTGCTAAATTACTCAATGGGTTAAAGGTGTTAACGACTAGAGAGTAAAATGCCAAGAGTTTTTTAGAGGTAAAACGCGAGACAAATAGTGCAAGTTGCGCAAGAGCAATTAATGAAAAGTACTTGTAATCCAATAGAGAATAGTTTTAACTAACTTGGTTCTACCTAGCGAAGCTTACCATATAATATGCGGCTTCAATTTTGCACGCCGACGATAGCAACGTGTAGGCCATGGCCACGGACAAGTGAAGTCGAAACAAGGAATGTCGGTCACATGGGAGGAATCAGTGTCATTCATGCATAGCAATTAAAGCTATATATTTTGTGTGAGAGATAATCAGTCTTTTAATATAATCAACATTATATTATAATATTGATTATTTTACTTGATGTAGTTTTAAAATTATAATATAATCTAGATTACCAAAATAAAAAAAAGTTTTATAATTTCAATTACAAGGTAACAATATATAATTTGATTACATTTCAAACTCAATTTTAACTTAAATTTAAATACCAAATATACGCCTAGTCTATTTACTGCACAACTGATTGCTGACGCCGATGCCACCGCCGTTGCCAGCTGCCCCCACTGCTTGTTACCGACTGCCGACAGAGGTCATAGAATATTTTATCATTTTATAATAATATAAATTACATTTCTTATAAAAAATAATGGACAAACAAAAAAATGTAATCACTTTGTAAACTAAAAAAAAAATGTGAAACTGTCACTAATATGGAGGGAAGTAAATACAAGTACACAGGTATGAAACGCATAGCGGGGACTACCACAAGCAGTGACACCCTAGGGATCGACCCGTGTCCAATTCCGACACACACACCATACGTCCCCCAATTGTGCTACGCCCTCGAGGCAATCACTTTGTAAGCCAAGATTATAGGTATAGTATACAACTATATTACCAAACGTAATTAATATTAATTAAGTTACATTGTAAAATTTATTACATTATAAATTTGATTACATTACCCTAATCAAACATTTAGGAACATATCCAAAATGTTTGTGTATATTCCATTGTAACTAGGTTATTTCTTTGAACAGTGGCTAATACGAGGATATGCACATGAGACACAGCTAGTCATTTTATTTAAGTGATTTGGAGAAAAGTAAATACAACTCAAAGCTCTCTCAAAAGAGGTGTTAGAGTCCATTTATTCCCCCTTTTTCTTTAATTTGCGTCGTCAGTTCTTCAATATCAAGTGCATTCTCTCCGCGAAGCCTCCACCATGAGTCGTAATAGATAGATGTCAAATTCCTGAAACAAACAAAACACAAATGAAAGTGTTTAAGCACAAAAACATAACACTAATTGTTAAAATTAAAAATTGTAAAACCATCACCTTGGTGATCCCTTCAGGGTGGCCTTTCACTATATGAAAGGAAGGTAAATTACGGAGAGCTTCGTCCAACAATAGCAACACGTGCGAGGGGGGAAAAGACATGGGGAAATAGAGTGCAGTTATACGTGTGTTTAACATTGGCAAGATAGATCTGTGGGAAAAAAAATGGTCACACATCCATAATGAATATTCTGGGTTGCTTGCAATGAATTGGGGTGGTGAATTTAATTTTCTCAAGGACCATCATCTCTCTGCCCTTCTGTGAAGCCACAGAGAGCATTTAATCCCTACAGGGAGGATTCCTTTTTGCTGCTCATCACCAACGGCAGCTGATGAGCTCAGACTTGGTCTCCATCAATGCTCTCCTTGTTTTCTATTGAACATTTTTCCTAAACAAAACAAAACAAAACATCTATTATTTTATTTTATGAAAGGACCATACATCTATTATTTATCAATCATAGCTTTGGCTGTGATGTTTGCCTCCACAATTGTTGTAGATAACGGATACAGCATGCAGCTCTCTTTTAACTTTGAGATACACTAAGTTAACCATTTCAAACTTCTAAACTAGCCTGAGAAAATCACAATTTCATCACATGTTTAGCTTTGAGATATCCAAAATTCACCTTCTATACTACTTTTCACATAACACAAACTAATTTACAGATCAATTACAAGTTGAACACAAAATTTCCAAGCATCAAGTCCTAAACGTATCGCAGCTTTTATTATTTTATGTCATTGTCATATATGACTTCACACAGTCCAAGCTAATTTATAAACATAAATTTATCTCATACGGTTGTGATGCACTATTTCAAACTTCCAAATATCCAAAAATTATAGTACTTAGATTTTGCCAGCCACAAAGTGATTTATAATTCAATTTGCAACCGCTTCTGGAGGAAAACAAAAGGAGGAAAAATAAATTTGAAGCGCCTTTTATTTTTTAAAAATATATATACAGTACAGGACACATTTTGATCTGCGCCAATTATGAAGGATGCCTCTGGTAAAATGCTCTGTGAATTCAGTTGCAGCAGAATTAAAGGGAATATTCTACTGTACCCATTGTGAACTTTATGCTCTCATCCTAATCAGTGTCCTTTACCACCACTGTTAAATTATTTGACGAGATTCTACTGATAAATACTTGAGTTCAGTTATGACACATGAATGAAACTATGAAGTTTGTCTTGTAAGCTTTATGGAGCTACATATTTTTCATCTTAGTGCCAAAGATAACAAGAGTAGGAAAGAAGATCATTAGTTAATCTCAAATCAACTAATAAAGCTCAGTTCATTTCTAAACTTGTTTATTAGAATCTCAGCTGCTAAACTCTTTGATCCATCCTCAGTCCTAGCTCAAACTTGACTCAAGTATTGATTTACATGCAAATGAAAAGCCTAATTTACAAACTGTCAGTAATAAGTTTATTCTTATAATTCATGTTTTCAAGTGAATGCTTCACCAAGCTTACATATGTGATATTTATTGTATGTGAGACAAAAGATACAATTGATAAATTAAAAAAAAAAAAGTGTTGTGTTCAGACATTATCCACAAACAATTCATGATCCTTTTCACATTTTTCATTGTGTATAAAGACGGGGAGTTTGTTTGTTTTTTTTTTTTGGTAGTAAACTGGGTTTACCAGCAACCTTCTCTGCTAGGACTAGGTATTTTCACTGAACCTGCTTTGCTGACAAAATGTATCACAGGCAGAGCAGCTCAAATGTAAGAGTTGAAATACAAATCAGTAATATGTAATCAAGAAAGTAGCAAAGTGCCATGACTGCCATAACCTAATTGATTGCAGCCAGGCTGGTACAAGGGAAGCATTTAATGGCATCACGCAAGGTGTTATCTACTCCAGAGCTGACTCAGCTCATTTCAGTAGCATGTTAATTGCAGGGTGAAACTTGTGTCAGCTTTAGCAGATGATTGTACCTGATACTCGGTGAAACTTGCAAGGTCAATCACTATACAAGCTGAACATGTTATAGTTTGACTCCAGAATCCACCCTCGATCTATATATATTACCTGTCTTGGGCTTTGAAGATGCTTCTCCACAAGAATAATAGATGAACAAGTAAGAATTTGGTAATATATAAATGTGCCTATCTTCCAACTTGCGTCATGGACACTCTGTAAGTGAAATCGCCATCTCATGATTGCATATTTGTCTTCCTCCTCATCCCCTGCATATACATTATGAAATCTTGCTCTCGGTAAATAAAACAAAAGGATCACACATAAGGTGTCAAACTGAAACCCTCAACAGCAAGGCATACCAATGAATTTCAGAAGGTAGAAGTCCGATGGTTAAATGAATTGTGATAACAACAGTAAAAAAACACAATAATGTATTTCTTGAGGCCACCTGTACGATAGGAAATGCTCAAAATGGACAGATGATGAGCACAAACAGACATCTGTATTCCTAATCAGGGTTTGTCTTTCACAACATGGGGAATGGCTCTACTTAGACCAAGTAAGCCAAGGTTTGGAAAACATTTATCCTCCATACTTTGATATTAGCAGCTCCTTGAGCTTCATCTTGAAGCTCTCCTCTGACTGTCCCTTCGCTGTCATGATGTGGAGAGAACAACAGAGAACCAGGACATCAAAATGATGTAGCTCCCTTAGAATAAGTGGATCTCGATCATAGTCCTGAGCAGATGAGAGTCAAATTGTGAGGGTGGTATTGAGGAATGAAAGTAGAAGGTAACAAAACTGCACAAAATTGTCTCAATTATCTGTGTAAAAGTTATTGGTAAACTCTGAAATATGATCTCCTAGAATGGAAGTAAACCAAAATTACGAGTATACCTTTTCAGTCACCACTACAAAAATTTTTTCTTTGAATCTATTCTCGAGCTCCACTAGTCTCTCTTTGATCAACTTGATATCCTTCAATGGAGATCCAATAAAATTCAGGTAAACTAGATGAAATCAAACAACTGACAAATAAAACCAGTGTTTCTTCAAAAAAAAAAAAAAAATGTTACATATATCAAATAAACTAATTATAATTACAGAAAACTTAAAAAAGGTTATGAGATAAGTCTTCTCAGTTCTGCTATGAGTTTTTATAACGCAAATTGGTAAAGTGAACCCATTTTACAACGTCCTCACTTTGCTACTTGCTAGGCAAATGTTCTATCCTAGGGGAAAAAATTAGTAGCAAATTTAGTCAAACTTGTCGCCAGCTTTCTCCACCTGAACAGATACAAGAGTATGAAACACTTGAGGAATGTACAAGCAATGGCAATCAGTCATGTTTTTTTCCATACCTTGCCCGCCCAACCTGCTTAAAGTATGTTTAGATGCATATTAGTCTCCACAATAGTCAGTAAATACCCGTATCAAATTCAGACCTGGTATATATTTGGTTAAATTTTTGGGTACATAAGATGTAAGCACAAATTACATGCATTTGAATCAGGTGCCCATGGGATTGTGTATCCATGAATCCTGCTTGAAATTAAGTTCAAATATGCAAGCGGATAATTGACCTTGTATATGGTGTAAAGGAAATTTGTGACACAACTTGTATCCTCATACTGCATAATATCTAAAGTAGCAAAAAAAACTTATTTTATGCAATCCATTGTTTGTCAAATACTGTACAAACCATCAATATTGTTATCTGTCAACTAATTTTATTTGTATTTGTTAAAAGCTAGCTGCTGATGCTCAACTTGAGTGTTTTATGTCAAGTCCAATACGTTACAGTGTCTTATTCATAAATGCTTGGACAAGTATGGACTTTTGCCAGTTTAGTTAATGCAATTCATATTGATAAAAGCAATTTATTGAACCTTCCATGATATAATTACCCAATTTTTTTATAAATTAATTGTATGATTTTTTTTTCAAGTTCTTCAAGACAGGTAATATATGCTATAGGTCCTCCACAAAGAAATATAAATGCCTAAGAGTTATCCAATATCAAGTTCTTCGGCAAAAATATATTTCTTTATTGGGGATTGAACAAAGGGATACATGATTGTGGAAACTGTGGGGAGTAAAGATGCACTCACATGAAATTGGATGGAGTGATGATCATCAAAGTCTAATCTATCAACATACGACGGCCCGATCTGAAAAATTCAGCATACAAATTTAAACAATTATTTACAGAAACCAAGAATGGTTTGGCCAATCAGTCTAAAAGCAATCTGACACCAAAAAAATAGATGACAAAAAGGTGTCAAAAGAAATACATTTTTTATTTCAGAAAACAAATTGACATACTATAATAAAACCAAGAGTACCGAACAAGAATTTTTATTGCAGAAAACATATCAGAAACTAAAGAGGAAAAATACACTAACTGCACAGTTGAAAACAACAGCCATCAATTTTTTTCCCTTTTATTTCAATTTAACATTCACAAGTGCAGTGAACGTGAGGATGACATGTTGGCAAGACATCATATCAGTGACCTCCAATAATTGATATATAGGACTACAATTTGTAAACTTCTCTCGGAAGATAAAAGTATCGAGCATGGATTGTTGCATGCATGGACTTCATAGATATCTTTAATCTATTTTCTCCTACATTGTTGTGTTCTATTCAAGATAGTTCTTTCATTAAGTAAAGGCATGGATAGTATATGTTGAGTCCAAAAGAATTCATAGATCTCCACAATGGTATGATATTATCCACTTTAGGTCTAAACCCTTATGGTTTTGCTTTTGAACTTTACCCAAAAGGCCTCGTACTAATGAAGATATTTTTCTCTTACAAACTCATGATCTTTCTCATGAGTTTTCAATGTGGGACTATGTTTGCAACCTTGCAACCCAACAATCCCCCTCTCAAACGAAGAACCATAGGCCCCTTCAAGGGGAAAATCTATCCGTTTGACGTCTGATTCTAAACCTACCAGGACTTCCTGCCCCTCGGTCCAACCGACTTACTTGGACTTCCTTGCCTAGCAGCAACTAAGACTTCCTGCTCCTTGGTCCAACCGATCTACTATGACTTCCTTACCTAGCCGCAACTAGGATTTCCTGTTTAGTGTCTAGTCCTCCTAATCCGGACATAAAAGCGATCACTTCCTTTGTTCGAAGTTAATATTGTACTCACATAACTCAATTAGACCATAGCTCTGGTGCACAGTCGGTGGCTAGACCTTTTGGCAGTCCGACTACATAGGTTCATCTACAAATGCCCATCTTAGATACTACTGAAATAGCATTCATAGCGGAGTTGAGCATAAGACAAAACTAACTGCACAATAAAATTGTGGGTGGCTACTTTTCAGGAAATCTGATGAAAACAATGAGTGTCTGATGCAGGAGGGATAATAGCATAAGCAAACACAGAAATATAAATGTTGCAAATAAAAAAAAAGTTCATGAAAACAATCAAAAGTTTTGCAGCATGGCTGCAGCCATTGCAGAAGAGTTAACAAGAATGAAAAATGTAGTTCTCGAGCCTAAACTATCTTGATCTTCAAACGTGTTTCCTCATCTGGATAAACATCATAAAAGAAATTGCTGAAATTTAACATCCCCTGCTACAATGAGCTATGGCTGGAACTTAAGATATTGGACTTCCTGTTGCAATGAAAAGCAGAATATGAAAGTGGAAAAGGAACAAACACACACCTTACCAACTGCTTGGGCAAAAGCATATGGGGAACCAATTCCAGAAACGCATAACACAGTCCTGTTAAGCACCAGACCTAACGGCAATATGGAATGTTGATTCTTCACTTCAAAAAAGTGAGATGGAGCCAATCTACTAAAGAATATGGTAGAACATGGATCGATGATCCAAATCTTTGTCTCTATCATTTTGAGCTTCCCTTCAGATAACTATAAATAATGAGCTAGTAAATGCCACAAAAAATGGAACTTGATTAGCTACTAATACACACACAAGTAATAACTTAGTTCAGACTTGATATTATCAATAGAAATAGACTAAAATACAAAAGCAGAAAATCAGATTATTCATGAATTCTAGTTGTCAATGAAAAGATACATAGTACAAAGTGAATTATGGGAGTTGTTAGATAAGAAATACAAAGCAGAGAATGTAATAAACTTGAAGAAATTCATAGTTGAGAGATATGTGGACTAAAATATACACCCACCAACTGAGGAAGATAGGCTTATATTCTCTACGTGATACTTGAAACAAATGTGAGGGATACCTCAATAAAGTGGTGGGTCAATATTGGATCCACTTAACACATTTGTGTGAAGGAGGAGATGTTCTCCTCGTACACATTTATTGACTAACAACAATAAGCTTGATATTAGTATGATCTTCCAAATATGGGGAACACACAGAACATCAATGAGCATTAGCCCTTTTCATAAGTTTATCTCAACACTAGTTTGTCAAGGCCAATGATCTTGGATGTTGATGAGTTGCTCTTGCATGTACCCGATATTTGGAAAATCATACTAATATTTGAAATTGTTGTTAGTCAAGACCAACATCAACCTCATATTCAAGGCCGACAAGGTCATGGTTTTGCCAGAACGGTCGCGGTAACCGTCGACTCTACCGTTCCAATTCCAATATTATTTCACGGAACGGACACAGCGCGAATGTATAGATAATTTTTTATTAAGTTTGCATGACCAAACCTAATTAAAATTTAATCTAATTGAATTTATTTAGAAAAATAATAATAATTAATAAGAAAATTAATTTTTATGATTATATAAAATTTATTAGTTTCTTTTTAATTTAAAATAAAATGTTATTAAACATAAATCGATGGGACTTTAAAAAATTGAATTATAAAACTATATTTATTAATTAAAATATATGTTTTGATTAAAAACTCAACCTGCCCTAAATCACCGCCGCTTGCCACTGCCTTCTCGCGTGGCTCGTCCTTCCCGTCGTGCCCACACCCGTGAACGATCAGGCTACGCTAGAGAGCTCCTCCGACGCCGTCCTTCATCCTCCATTTCGAATAGCAGCGACTCCGTCAAGATGATAGACGCCGAGAAGCAATGCCGTCAAGATGATAGACGTTGAGAAGCTGGAACGTTATGCACCGGAAAATTAGAACGACATGAGGTGTTCTCGTGCCGGAACGCCCGTTCCGGCCGTTCTGGCGAACCATGGACAAGGTGATACATATGGATATTAAAACTTTGTGGATAAGGAATAACTAGAGAGATGATTATTCAAATTAAATATAACCTTTATTAAAGTAAAAAAAATGGGAAATAAACTATAAGACTGAATGAATCGTCTGAATTATATAGGATGATGATGATCAATGGACATGCCAACTTCAATATTTGCAAATTAGTAAAATTGAAACCATTGTCACAAGTTGAGTTCAACTCAGGACACAAGTGTGATACTTGTGTGGAGGCTAGACTATCCAAGTTTCCCTTCCCCTAAGCGGAAAGAAGCATATGATATTTGTGATCTAAAGTTCATTCAAATAAGAGATGAGAAGAACTTTATCACTTTTATTATATAGTAGATATTGTTACGTATACTTGCTAAGGAGTATGGAAGAGCCTATTAAAGAGCTTAAACATTACAAGAATAAGTTGCGAATAACTTTAGAAAAACAATCAAGATCATCCAAAGTGATAAGGACAATAATGGGCTCCATTCAAGGAATTTTCTCTTTTCATTTAATGATAACGTGTACTCTTTTCAATCTAATGGTGTTAATGAACACAAGAACCATACACTGAAAGAGATGATGAATATTATGTTGATAAGCTTGGTTATCCTAGAACTTGTGGGGGAAGCTATCCTCTCAGTGAGCCACATTCTTAACAAGTTATCCCACCGAAGTAGAGATGAGACTCACTACAAACTTGTAGAAAGATCACAAACTTTCCTACAAATATATAAAAGTAGCTAAGGCAATAAATAAAAATAAAGCTCAAAGTGACCGACTATATATCGCATATGTGAGTAACAAATACACAAATCACTTTCTCATTCACAAATTAGAATAAACATACATGAAAGTACAATTATTGAATTGAGAAATGCGATAGTTGCCAAAGACGTCTTTCCACACAAAACTGAGAGGTAAGTTCTAATAAAAGAATTTATTGGTAATCATCCAATTGATGAAGAAATAAGATGCAACAAGAGGTCCAGAGTAGATTAAATTTTCAAACCTAATTTTCTAGCTTATATGTTAGAAAATGAGTCGAGGCAAAAGCTCCACCTTGACAGAAGGCTAAAATCCATAATGTAAAACCATACTTAAGAATTAGTAGACCTCCCACAAGTTAATAAGTCGTTGGGCTAAGTCGTTGGTCTATAAATGGGTTCTAAAAAGAAAGCACAAGGTTGATGAATGGATTGATTGATAAGTACACAGCCCAACTTGTAACCAAGAGCAATTAATAAAACGAAGGTTCTGACTAATTTGATACCTACATATCTGTGATGAGGATAACATCCATTCAAGTGTCGACCCCTCTAACAGTGATACACGATCTCAAGATTCAAAATATGGACTTGGGACCACAAGCCTGACTCTGCCAGACAAGTTTACCATAGCAGTAAGTAAGAAGGTACAATAAAAGGGTGGACTAAGTGGTGAGCAGCAGATATGCAATGATATCTTGGCCTGGAAAATTCCATTTTTCAGAATCATTTTATCTCAGGAAAGATTGACTGAGTTGAGCTGAGTTGTTGACAACTTTAAGCCCATGGTCACTTTGCTGATTAAATGCAGGTCATTTTTCACTAGGGGTTCCACCCCCAGCACAACATTTCTATATCTTCCTTCTCTTCTTTTACATGCTGTATTGCTATAACATTGGCTGCTTTTCACTGCGACAATAATCTATTACATTACTATAATACTATATTAATATAAGCTATTAGTGGGACCTCACCCACTAAATAATCAAAAAAGGAATCAGCCCGGGTTTAACTTTTAGCCAAAGAGAAAAACACTAGCAATCCTATAGGTGCATATGAACGTAAGCCTCTAAGGCTCATACTTGAACCATTCTTTATTCCCAAAAAGATAAACTACCAACAAAAGAAGTTCAATGGTATATACCATACCAAATCTGCATGGTGAATCACAGTGATGTCTGCTCTACAAATTGCATCCAATGGTTCTCTCAGGGATCCGCGAGGAAGCAGATGGTTGTTTCCCCATGGTATCAAGCCATTTATCATTACAATTTCCACATCACGCGACAAGCTCCAATGCTGCATATTAAAAGAATAAGAAAAAGAAAATAAGTTTAAATCACTCAGGTATTTTCTAGCATATTCTAATCATATAAGAATTTTTTTCTAGCATGACCAGATAGGGACCATATAAAATCAGACACTACAAAGGACATAAACTGTTTCCTGTTTATCAACTTGTCAACACAAATAGTTTGAGATATCAAAGTTGCATTCAGTGGGCGTGCATTCAGTATTTGTAGTGTGGCATAACATTAGTGTTGTTGAGATCCACTTGATTATGCCAATTCTTGATACTTAATTTAGTAAGCTTACTAATGCACTTTGTGGTCTCACACTTGTCAGGTTAGAAAAGACTAGCTTACCCTTAGTTACATGTGAGATTTTAGTTTTGATTACTTGTTTGCACACCATTTGCTTCCCTGTGTCATATTGATCACTTAACGAGTGATTAAGAAGAAAAAGACAACTAATTTGGAATTTTTCTAGTAAATACCCACGTATAAAAACTTTTAAGTTTCAAATAAAACCTGCATTCCATCATCCAAAATTGCAACAGCCACTTTGTCATTTCCAGATGCAAGTTTCAAATGCTGAGTACTTGACAGTTTTTCTGCAAACAATGTGCTATTGAACTTCATGTAACCATGCTGTCTGACTATAGAAGCTGCAGTTGCACTCCTATTAGCACCTACACCGATCCTAGTAGGTGTCCCTGAAAGGTGTCTCTGAATCATTCTAACTTCATCACCTCCTGCATAGCCCTGCAAGAATGAGAGATCATCAGAAAATAAGACATATCAATTTTGTTATGTTAGAATAAGATATACAACGTTTACATTAAATTGATTCTAATAATATGCCCCAACAGAACAATATCTTCCATGTTAGTAATCTGTATTGAATTAATAAATGTATGAAAGCCTTGCTATCACAACTGTTTGGGTCAGCCACAGCATATTTCGGCAATTTAGTTCTCGTGAAGACAACCTTTATTTACTTGTAGAAAGAATGGTTACAGAAAGAGAGATATTGAAGCAAGACCCAAGTATTCGGACCCTACTCAATGGTCAAGAAAGTTAACTGAAATTGTCCTGTATTATAGCAGCAATAAGGTAATAACCCTCACCCCGGGGCTCCTCTAGAACTGCCCCATGCGATCTGGAAGGGAGGTAAATCACAGGGCACTTCGTCCGGCACAGTGGCCCTTCGCATGGGTCATGGGGGGAGGGTGGGGTCAAGTGACCAACCAGGCATTGCGCACATGCAGGATTGACCCCGTGACCTATTGCAGCAACATCACATGCAGGTACCAACTGTGCCAGCCCGTGGAGGCCCTGTCCAGAAATTATATCTTATACAATAGATCAATAGTTCCTAAGAATTCCTAGGCACATCTACCCAATCAATCATGCCATTATGAATGCACCAGAAGAAAGATTTAAGCTAAGTACTCAACATTACAATGTAAATTAAGATATCCAAATGTAACATTAAGACAATGGAAGATAATTCACTGAGTAATTTATCAGCAATTAAGTAACTGGTGTCAGCTTCTACAAGAAAGAGTTAATAAAGGCTTCCTCAACCTTGATATGGTATAGGAAAGCAATAATCAATTGTATTCCTGAGATCATTTTAGTATACTAGACTCCTTCCGCACTGAGAGAGAGAGAG
>JBAMIE010000063.1:3832495-3843569 GCA_037177295.1 Kaempferia parviflora
CCATGATGTTAAAGCGTGACTTGGTTGTATTGTCTTTCCATTTCAATGTTTTGAACCAGTTGACATCGTCAAGTCTTACAACATGCACCTTCTTCAGCTTCTGTGCACTCTCACGTCCAATGGGCAGTCTTCCTAGGTTCAAACAATCACCGAAGTGGATGTAATCCAATGATGGCCAATCCAAGGTTTTTGCCGGCTCTCCTTTGAAGAAACAACATAGCTTGGGCAATTTAATGAGCAGCAGTCGCTGGAGCATGGGGACAAAAACAAACCCAAAGTGGAACAAACAAGAGAAATAATATCTTGCAATCATTGCTACATGAAGCACAAAATGCAAGGAACAAGAGAAATACCTTACAATTATTGTTCAATAAGATAATGTCTTCTAGATCACACCCACCCAATTTAAAAACACAAATCGATCTTGAGATTTAAATGGCTGCCAAATCTTGTAAGAGAGCAAGCAGAATCATCACATTTCACAAAAAGAAATCATCTTTCAAAGTTGGAGTCTCCTTGACTTCATTAATGGATTAACTGCATCAAGTTACAGAGACGACATCAGTCTGTTGGAACAATAATTCAAAGTTCATTAAGGATCAAAACCAGATCTTGATACTGAATAGTTTTTTTTTTTCAGGTTCTGTCATATTGAAATGGCAAAATGATTAGTAGAATGTTTAAGTAAAACAATGAATCGAAAGCTCTTACATGATGTCAACGCGTGATCACTTGGTTGTATCATCTTCTCATTTCAATGTTTTGAATCAGTTGACATCGTCAAGTCTTACAAAATCCACATTCTCCATCTTCCGGAAGCTCCCACGTTCAATGGGCAGTCTTACTAGGTTCGGACAGTCAACGACGTGGATGTACTCCAATGATGGCCATTCCAAAGCTTGTGTCGGTTTTCCTTTGAAGAAATGTCTTAGTCTGGGCAATTTGATGAACAACAGTTTGTTGAGCACGGGGAAAGCCTCCTTCTTCAAATCACAGCCTTCTTCGTTGTTGATGATAGTCTCGATGGAGCCATTATTTTGTATCTCCAGTCTTTCTAGGCTTTGAAGCTCATTTGCAATGCTTGGCAAGAAAACATGTTTGAGGCATGGGCATCCCATTATCTGTAGTTGCTTCAGTTTCTTAAAAGTTTCAGATGGTAGTGATCGTGAATGAGTTGCGCCCAATGTCTTCGAGAACAGATTCAATAACTTTTGACAATTAACAACTTCAAAAGTAGTGAGGTTATGCAAGCTTCCAGGAGGAACAGCTCCATTGCAGAAACTGATTACTTCCGACATCTGAGATAGTCGTATCGTATGCAGTTTTGGAAAGACAATGGAATCATGCCCAAGCCCTTTGAAATTTAGCAGTACATGTGGCCCCGGACATCCTTCAAGAAGAAGCTCTTCTAGACTTGGATGCACTCTCCGAAGCAAATCTTGTGGCAAAATGTCAACAAAGTTTCTGCACCTTCTTAATTCAAGTGTTCTTAATTTTTCGAGTGAATGAGCAGGAAGCTGGCCATCACAAACCTGTTCCAGCTTCTCCATGTCCAAAAGGGTTAGCTTCATGAGCTCGCCAAATGCATTCGATGGAGTATCATCAGTTGACCGTAGAAGACATTCGATTTGATGGCAGTTCACAATGAGCAATGACATCAGAGTGGCAAAGCAAGACATGTTCTCTAAGGGTATCAGATCTGTGAAATTCCACCGGCAACTATCGAGCATCAATTCTTCAGCTCTCCTGAGAAAAGGCTTACCCCAACTGATCATCGACTGGCTTGCTTGCTTTATAAAAATGTTTCTCTGGTATTTAGAAGCCAGTGAAAACCAATCTGGCTCATTATATATACTGAAGTGGCGCAAGGCATTGTAAGCATTGTCAGGAATAATTTGTTCAGAAAAATCTCGAGCATTCTTGACATACAACTCAACCCTGGCCAAGCTTTTCAAAGATGCAACCTCAACTAGTAGTTCTTCAGTCACATTGTTGCCTCTCAAGTAAAGTTCTTCAAGATGAGTTAACTTTGGTATCGAATTGCTGGGTATCTGCAGCAATGGGCAATTTGACAAGTCCAAAAGCTTTAGCTTAACCAGACAATATATGGTTTCCGGTAATGCACTAATACCTCTGCATCCCTGCAAGCTAAGTATTTTGAGTGTCTTTAGTTCCCCGACAACATTTATATCATTCAGCCGTATACATCTGTCTAAACAGAGAGTTCCTAGACATTTTAAGCATGTCAATGAGGAAGGTAAAGAAGTAATGTCCATATCACTAAAATCGAGAACATTTAGATCCGCCATGTTTTCAAAAAAATTGTCTGGCACACTAGTAATTGGGTTCATATTCAGCAACAACAGAATTAGTTTGGAGCAATTTGGTTTTTCAGGAATTTCTTGCAAGGAATTATTCGAGAGTGAAATCCGCTTAAGATCTGATAAGTTCTTGCACTCCGGCCAGCCTACAAGGCCAAGTCCAGTTTTAACAAGAAAATGGTTGTTGTCCTTGGAGCCAATATATATAGCTACATCTCGCACCACATCATGAAGCTTCACACACCCAGCTTTCTTACTATCGAGCACTAAACATGAAAGTTTCAGTTTCCGGAGCAAAAAATGCACTCTGCCACGTACATCCTCTAAAGTGGAGAGATTACTCAATAAATTCTCTCCCATTACATATCGGGTTAGTTCATCCTCACTGATGTCATAGTCCTCGCGGAACAAACAGCAGTAGAGAAACAGTTGTTTTAGTTCAACCGTCTTCAGGTTTTGATAACTTAGTTCTAATGGTTTGAACAATTTTTCCTCCACCTCTTCCATGTTTATAGGAACGGATTGCTTGAGTTGGGCCAAGGCATCTTCCCAAGCACTTGAGTCCTCATAAGATCGTAATGCCCTTCCCACTACAGCAATTGCCAGCGGCATACCACCACATTCTCGTGCTACCTTTCTTGCAACCGATTCTATGCCATCAGACTCAGCAACTTGTCCTGCCCTCATTTTGAAAAGTTGCCATGAATCTTCTTCGGACAAGGTGGTAATTTCCACTGAGACATCAGCTTCCATTACATTGCATGTTTCAACTTTGCGGGAGGTAAACATCACTTTACAACCCTTGTGTTCTTGGTATGGAATCCCAATTTCCTTAACTAGCTCCAGCCGTCCCCAAACATCATCCAACATTATCAAAACTTTCTTTTCCTGCATCAACCTAGTGGCCAACATCTTATTTGAGGATTCACGCATGCCTAGTGCATTGGCTATGTCGCGTTGGATCTGAGGTATGTTTGGATTATGTGACACAACAACATCTATTACCACATCAAATATTTCTGCTTCCTTCATCTTTCTGCCTACTTCTTCCATCAATATAGTCTTGCCTACACCACCCATGCCATATATGCCAATCAGATTCACTTTTTCATCATTCAGTGCATTGATAACCTTTTGCATTGCCGCATTGGTGGTGCGAAAGCTCACAAAGTCTCGGTTCAATGGATGTTTAAGAGTTGATGGATCAATAGGATGAGAAAAAACTTGGAAGTTCTTTCTATCTAGTAGTCCTGATGCTTTGGCCTTTTTCTTGGTAGCCTCCCTTCCAATCTTATAACGAGGCACCAAACTAGGAATGCAGCATTTCTCATCCCTTACTTTCCTATTGAAGTTGTTCTCGATATTATTAAATTTCTCCTCCAGTTCAAGCATATTGTCTAGCCACAAGTTGACTTCTTCACTGATAACTTCATTGTTCCTTTCCGCTGCCTCCACTTTTTGTTGTGTGTCATCCCTGATGGCCTTTAAATGATCAAACTCTTCTTTCAATTGCTCAAATTTCTTTTTGCAATATATAAAATAACAAGCGTGTGTCTTTAATTTTTTCCAAAAGTACTTCACTATCGCATTCCCAATTTCTTTTTCCATTTCTTCACGAAAGTTACTGAGACAAGGAACAACCATGATCTGCGCAGTAAGTAAATTTACAGCGTCTATTTGGTAATTCAGAAATAATAAAAAAAAAAATTGCTGCACTTGCTTAAAATTCAAACCCAGGTATAAAGAAAAGAGGTATAAGATAAGGAAAAACCAAATTGACCATCAAACAAACTTAAGCGATTCAAAACTTTCATGACTTTCACATAAGAATCCTTTAGGTTTCATTCTGTTCTTGATGGTTCAAAAATGTGAAATTTCCCACACAGCTATGAGAAAACGACACAAATACACGAAGAAGAGCCCCTCCCAGATTGTGACTATGCCCATTAACAAAGATCAAGTTTCGTCTCTTTCACACGAAAATTTCACAACCACACCGCACAGAGATAGTTCATTTGAGAAAGCAACAAACGTCAAAAGAGAAGTTGAAGAGCGTACCTCGGCAATGCCAATGATGGTGAGCAAGATGAAATCAGAAGAAACAGAAGGGAAATAAACAAGATGATGGAATCAGAGAAGGACGGACGTGAAGGCATTTGATACTTGTCAGCCACTTTCACGTTCCCTCTTCGTTAAGTATTCGATATCCTTTTCGTCTATTTGTCCTTTCCGCTGTTTTAACTTTTCCACTGTTTTAACTATTATAAAATAATAAACAAATCGAGCGAACTTTTTTTTCACAGTTAATTTTTAAAATATTTTTCTAAATCGGACCGAAACGAATTTTCCTTTATCCTTCACTTTTTCTCCTTACGATCACGAATTCACGATGGCAAGAGACCGCTCACGGTCGCTCGGCGGCCCTGTGCGGGAGTGGGCGGCTCTGCACGGCCACCTCGCGGCTTGCATGGTCGCGAAATAATGTTTAAAAATTTAAAAAGTTAATAAAAAAATTTGAAAATATTTTTTATTTTTTAATATTTAATTACAAGAAAATAAAGAAAAGTTAAATAAAATTAATAAAATAATAGCTTAGTTATTGATAATCTTAAAAATTTAAAATTTATGCCAAATTAATATTATTCACTTCAAATAATCTCTTTAATTTATTTATATACTTTTTAAATTTTTTTGCATTTTTTAAGTCTTTAAATTTTGACCAAAAGTCATTAGTGGTCCTAAATAATTCAATTTTATTATAAATTTGCATCAAAAAAAAAATTATATATATATATATATATATTTCACCATTACCTGGATGATGCTTCTGTCAAAACATCACTACTTTGGTAGTGTTTTTGTCACAGCAACAGTAATTTGGTTATCTAAAGATGGAATATCAAGAGATTTGATCCAATATGTTTCTTTTACTCTCATGAGTCTCACCATACTATAAAACTCTTGATTCATGACCTCTATCAATTTTTTTAAAAAAATTAAAAAATTTTAGTCTTCTTTACTTTTAGGTGGCACACAGTTTCATATCTAAATCTATATATACCTCTAATGTATATACTCTAGGAAATATCAATAGTTTCTCCTGATCTCCTTTCATGTTAAAGTTTTAAAATTTTCAAAAATATCTAAATATTTTGATCAAAACTTATTAATGGATCTAAATAAGTCAGTTTAAATTTAAATTTTATCTAATATGTTTCTTTTTACTCTATTAAGCCTCATCGTGCTCAAAACTCTTAATTTATAACCTCTATCAATTTAAAAAATATATATATTTAAAAATTTTAACTTCCTTTACTTTCGTCAAGTTTTGTATCTAAATATAGACATTTCTAATCTACTGTAGGACAACACTAATATTTTTCTTATGCCCTCAATCTCATTCATGCTAAAGTTTTAAGATTTCAAAAGCATTTAAACCATCAATGAGTTTTGATTATTAATCAGGCTAATAACGTCTATCAATGCGTTTGGATGGACTTAAATAAGTCTGTTTTCAGTCCAAATCAAATTTAATAGGTTTCTTTCACTCTCCTTAGCCTCACCACCATGCTCAAGAAACTTTTAATTCATTACACCTATCTTTTATGCAAGTATGAGGTAGATAGATATAAGGGAATCTCATGGTCATAGAGTTGCAAATCAAGATTCCTCCTATCCTAATTTTTATTTATTTACTTATTTTTAGTAAATCAACTTGAAATTTAATTAAAAATTAAACAATCATTTTGAAAGATACAATTTTACCTTGTACTAGTTCTAGGTCAAATAACCCCACAAGTTCTATTAAGATAAGAAGTTGTTGTCCTCACACGGGTGTGGGGCAATGATTAAGTACTTAGAAGTGTAATAAAAGAATTAGAGTTTGAATTTTAAATGGAATAAATTTCATAGAAATCTATTTCTAAATGTGCATAAGATGTATTTTAAATTTACTCGAACGAATCAAAGGGGAAGAGGATCAAGATTAATCCGATAAAATCTAAACACTTGAATTATCAAAAAAAAATAATGAAATGATTTTGTGATAATTATTAATTAATAAAGATGCAAAAGTTAAATATCTTAATTTGATAAAATAAATCATAAAATTGATAAAAAGTGACACTACTATGATTTTTACCCATAAATTAAATAAACCAAGTTATTTGAAGGGTTTCAAATAAAATGTCTTCAAGATCACACCCACCCTATATAAAATCACAAATCTAGTCCCCTCGGGGCGGTGCGATGATTAAGACATGGGAGCTTGCCACATGAGGTCTAGAGGTCGAATCTCGGCACGCCCGAGCATATACCTCCCCCATGTCTTAACCATTTGCACTTATGGCTAGTAGCCACCCGTGGTTTACCTCCTCCGTGTTGACTCTGGGACGGGTCGGTAGGGGCGCTGGGCGAGCGATTCGCATTTTTGTCACACTTGAATAATAAAATATTAATATTTGAATTTAAACTTGAAAAACATATGAGATATTTAAATACTATTTAAAGCTCGAAAACAATTTGAGTTATGTTCTAATTATTCAAACTTTTATTAAGCAGAATTGAACTATAATTTCATGATTTAAATTTAAATTTGATTTGAATTATTGAAATTTTAATCTGAGCATAATTAAATTAAAATTATATGAAAATAATCAGAGTTTAATTTAAATTCGGCTCACGGAGGGCTCGTGAATAATATAATAAAATATTATAAGTTCAAATTCAGTTTGAAAAAATTATCAAATAAGTTCGAGTTCGGTTTGAATATGATAATTTTATATAGGAATTAAATATTTTAGAGTCGGTTTGAAACTCTCACAAATCCCTAGTAAATTCTTATGATATTTTGCTTGTGATTAAAACTAAGATGAGACATTTTTCATTTTGAAACATAATAAACTCTATAAGCATGGTCAAGACAAGATGATTTTTTTTTAATAATTCAGGTATATTAACCAAAGGTTCTATTAGTTCTGGAGGTGGACAGTTTGACCCCATCAATTAGTCACAAGGTAAATTTGTAAGTGTGAGGTACTCCTCTCCAAATAGTTCCTGTCCCAAATTTTCAAACCATTAAAGGTGATAGATTATATATATTTATTAGATTTGATCTGTTTAGACTTAGTCTTTCAGTTTAGGGTTTATGTTCTCTATATAAAGACTTGTACTTTTTATTTCTTATGTACTTTGGAGATTTAATAAGATGGCTAGCTTTTTCCTCTTCTTAGTTTTTCATGAGAGAACGAAGCACATTGAGATTGATTATCATCTCACTCGTCATCATCTACAGATTGACACTATCACACTGCCTTTTGTTTCTTCCTTGCTACATATAGCAGATATATTTACCAAGGTTCATTTTGCTTCACGTTTCCATTTTTTATCTGACAAACTCTCAATACTTTTAGCCGTAGCATCGTGAGTTTGAGGGGATGTTAGATTATATATATTTATTAGATTTGGTCTTTTTAGACTTAGTCTTTTTTAGACTTAGTCTTTCAGTTTAGGGTTTATGTTCTCTATATAAAGACTTGTACTTTTTATTTCTTATGTACTTTTGGAGATTTAATAAGATGGCTAGCTTTTTCCTCTTCTTAATTTCTACAAGGGTCACCGGTTACACTCTCCCTGGTAGAATTTGGTGAGCTCCTGGGCTAGGGTCACCGATCACACTCAACCACATAAGATTTGGTGAGCTCCCGGGCTAGCGTATTCGGTCACATTCAATAACGTAAGATTTGGTGAGCTCCTGGACTAGCGTCTCCGATCACACTCAGCCACATAAGATTTGGTGAGCTCTCGGGCTTAGATCCCCAGTTCATAACTCGACCCATACCTAATTTGATAAGATCTCCAGATTTAGATCCTCGGTTCATACCCTACCCAAACATAAGCATAAACTTTCCACCAACAACTTGCATTCATAATAATTATTCTATTAATCTAATACCTACATTCACGCAGTAGTATCAATAAATCCATAGTATGTATGCATAATCATTGAAACATGGTTATCCATATTCATATAATCATCAAACGGCATATATCTCGTCCTAGAAAAGTGAATTTTGTTCATTGAAATAAAGTAATTGTATGTAAATAAAAGGTCTTGAAAGTTGTAGTTGAGCAATAATAAGAAATTGAACTCATAAAGTACTTTAACCATTTGATTGAGTGCTTTCGACATTCTAATATGATTCATAAATAGTAAGACAAATTTCCTTGATGAACTTCTAATCTTAACTTACACGTCAATACAGTATATTGCAAGAAATGAACCAAATTAACTTACTCGGAATGTTAAAGTCCTTTTATTACTTAACCAATGTCTTAAGTTAACAAAGTATGCTAACTCTTTATCACCCCAACAATGTTAGTGACACAAACAGTATGGATATTAGCCTGATCAACACATATAATAGGAGTCCTCATATACGAATCGACATTCATGCAGTGTTTTGTGTATAGGAACTTTTTATCTCCTCGGAGCGGTGTAATGGTTAAGGTATGAGAGGCTACCACATAAGGTCTAGAGGTCGAAACTCAGCGCGTCTGAGCATATATCTCCTCCATGTTTTAACCATTTGCACTAATAGCTAGTAGCCACTCGTGATTTAACTCTTCTGTGTTACCTAGGGACGGGTTGTCCGAGGCGCTGGGGCGAGCGAATTGTCTTTTGCCACATTTTATGCCACGTGTAAAGGAACTTTTGATCCCAAAAATGGTCGGCGAAGCTAAAACATTGCACAAACATTAAATCATGCATCATTCTTCGGGAATAACCTAGAGCAACTTTAAATATGGCCAAAATATGTCAACCTCATACACACCTTGAAGTTTTTCTTTTGAACCCCTTTTCATGATATTAACACTGTAACAAAACTAGAAACGTGAAACATGAGGGATTTATAATGTACAGGCTTGAATAATTGAATTCGTGACTTATGTAATTCACTATAGTTATATGAACTAATTAATACACGCTATGGGATGTAGAACTTACCTTTGTTTCCTTGTTAATACCTCTTCCCTTCTTGTCTTCTTTGAGCTTGAATCGGCGCACAAAATTCCAAGATGGGGATAGGATTTGAGAGGTGGAAAAATCCAAAGTGAGGAAAAACTCTCCCAAAATTATTAAAATTATTTAACAAATTAAATTTATAATTAATTAATTAATTAAATCAATTCAATTTATTTAACTAATTAAATTCATAATTAAATTAATTATTACAATTATTTAACAAATTATATTTGAAATTAATTAACTTAAAAATTTAACTAATTAAATCTATAATTATTTAATTAATTATTTGACTAGTGAAATTCATAATAAATTAAATTAAATAGCTTATTAAAATTATTTAATTAAATAAATTAATAATTAATTAACTTAATTATTTAACTAATTAAATCTATAATTAATTAGCTTAATTATTTAACAAATTAAATTCATAATTAATTAATTAAAATTATTTAGTTAATTAAATTCTTAATTAATTAAATTAACTATTAAAATTGTTTAACTAATTAAATTCATAATTAATTAACTTAATTATTTGACTAATTAAATATGTAATTAATTAACTTAATTATTTAAAATTATTTAACTAATTAAATTTGTAATTAACGTAATTATTAAAATTACTTATCTAATTAAATTCGTTATTAATTAATTAACTTAACTATTAATAATATACATGAATCAATTTTCTTATTATAATTAATCAATCTAAATCCCATAAATCTAAAGTAACTAAATTAATTAAATCTAACTAAATCAATTCTAATCAAAATCCGAATTAAATTAAATAATTCCCTTGAATTAACACCATTGATTTCAAACACTACACTCGGACCTCGAGACTTTTTTTATTGGTCTCTATTAGTCGACTGGAAATCATTCAGTCGGCTGGAAACCGTTTAATCGACTGAAACTGATCAGTTGACCGGACCTCTATCAGACAATTAATTGTTGCTCCTTTCCTTTCTTGCTTGGATCCGATCTAATCGATCCGGTAATATTCATGTTTTCGTTCGACTGAACCTCGTTCAGTTGACTAGTCCCTAGGGATTTCCTTTCCTACAATGATCCAATCACATCCATTATCTCTTTCCAAAACTAGGTTTGGTTGACTGATCCACTTGATCAGTAGACTGCACCATACTTTCCTTCTTTATAGTAATTCAAATCTCTCTGTGGAAATTTACTACCTTGATAGACTTTAACGAGGTCATGATCTAGAAGGAGCCAAAAAAAAGACCATTTTTATTGTTTTATAAATTTGTTTGATTTACTGCTTTCAAATACATGCTTAGATTAATTTCTGCGTAAATTAGAATAGTTAGATAAGGACTTATGCTTGTTTGACACTTGTACAACCTAATATCAGGGTGGGGTGAGATGTAAGTAAAGCTTGGTCTATGAGTCAAGTAGGGTATGGTGTATCATATTTGGTCTACTTAGCTAAGTGGAACTAATCGAAGCTACTTCGCCACATTTTAGACTAGTTAGATCAAGGTTTTACAATAGAAAAAATTAAACATATAATTTCTTAAAAAGACTTGTCTAGAAGTGGTCGTTGCTCTAATACCCAAGAAGGTCCCTTGCCTCACCACAGTCTGGAAGCCAATTTTTGAAATGTGTATTTAATTGACTGATGGCTTAACCTAAATCTAACTCAAATGTCAATCAATTTTAGATTTCACACTAAATTGAAGATAAAAATTCAAATGTCTCACAAAAATCTATA
>JBAMIE010000063.1:3851860-3887266 GCA_037177295.1 Kaempferia parviflora
TCCATTGAACTTTCGATCACCAAGTGCAGTTCTCCTTGATCCACTAGGATTTTTCTATTGCCCAACCTTAGTTAGGACTTCTCATTACCTATCATTCAATCAACCTTGACCTGCTAGGACTTCTCCACTAAGTGGCTGGCCATTCCTTTGACCCACTTGGACTTTTCTCCTTGTACCAAGTACAGTTGTAAACGAGTTGAGCCGAACCAAGCTTTGGGGTGTTTAAGTTTGTTTGATAAGCTAACCGAGCCGAGCCGAGCTTAAAATGAACCAAGCCTTTTAATGATTGTTCAAGCTTAGCTTGATTTATTTTTTATAAGCTTGAGCTTGTTTGAAGCTTGGTTCGAGCTTGGTTCGTTTAGATGTTATCGAGCTTTCAATTTAAGCTTGGCTTGAGCTTGGTTTGACCTTGGTTCGTTTGAAACTTTTATTTGTTTGATTGATTATTGAGCTTAATAATTCAAACTTATTTGTTTCTTTTATTTTATTATTTTATTTATTTAGTATGTTGATAAGAATTTTATTAATAAATATGATTCATGAACGCTGTACACGAACATTAACAAGTTGAACACATATGTGTTCAAGATTGTTTATTTAGTTTAACAAGCTGTCAAACTTGTTTATTTAATTGATCTTATATATATTGAACGAACATAAACAAGCTCTTACCAAACCGAACATCAAGCTTGTTCCAATTAAATGGAAAGTTGAAGCACCTCTTCTCTAGGAGAAATTAATAGGATGCAACCCACTACCCTGTGTGGTAAAAGAACTAAAATCTTCCAGAATTTTTCTAAGCCTTGATCAGGGATTTCTATTAAAAGTATGCTAAGACTTGTGCTTTAATGACAATTCACGGTTGATATTGAATATTATGCTCACTTAATTTGGTAGACCACTTGATTAATTTTCCAGAAGTCATAGGGTTAGTTAATACCCGAGCCAAATTAGTATTAGTGAGAACTGTGATCAATTGAGTGAGAAAATAAGATCTTAACAGTAAGTCCCGTGTAGCCGACAAGCGGAAAATAAATTACTCTAAAATTATCATCAATAACCTCTAACCAAACACCCCTAGAAATCTATCCCTTGAAATATTAAACCCATCTTTACAACTTTTTTCCCCTATTATTATTCGACTATTACAGGTCGCTAATCCAGTGTGCTACATAAGGTTAATTTTGGCATTTCCCCAGTTAATTAATAATTTTATAAAAAAGAAGAAAAAACTTTTTTTTTTCTCGTTTCAAAATAAAAATAAATTTTGTAAAGTGAGGAAGTTGTGCGTCAACGCGCTAGTAGCGACTGCGGCGGCCGGAGAGGAGTTGGGCGAAGAGGAGTTGGTTCCAGGTATCCGGCACACCAGGGAGGCACCAGTGGATGCAGTCGGCGAACTCTGCAGGCTTCGCCTGCTGCTCCGGCGTCAGCAGCGCCCCTTGCCGCACCGTGAACACGGATGTGTGCGCGTCCTTGCGCCGTTCCGACATGGTCGTGATGTCCACGAATGTGACAGGCACGCGGAGCGCAGGCGAACCCAGCGCCTTCTTCGCCAGAGCAAATATGTTCATGTCCGTTCCCACGGAGATGCCGGTCATGTTGGTGATCGGTAGCGTCTCCTTGGCGCACTTGATTCCCGCCGGATTGCCCCAGTCCGAGCTCCTGCACCAATAAAAATGACGACTTTGCATTAATTTATAAAACTACAGAGATGCACCATGAAATACAAAAGTTATGGTAATAAGAACAACAAAAATCTCTACTTTTGGGGGGATGATTCCACCCTGTTTCCTGGCACATCTCCTTCAGGGCTTCAATAGTTAAACAGAGGAACAGCCAAAGAGAAAGCAAGGCAAGAAGATGCAGAGCATCCTGGACTTTAGTTTCTTCAAGGCAACCCGTTTCTTTGCAGTAGCAGGCACATGGCTTTGCAGTTCAATAATTGAAGGGACTGCTTTTCACAGGGATTGTTTAAGAAAGGGGTTAAAGTAGTTTCTGTCTTACTCTAGCAATTAGAACGTGCATTGTTAATAGAGGAGAGCAAACCAAGAAACAGCAGCGACAAACTGTCCGTGCAATAAACTAAGCACAAAGAGCGGCAAACACGGACGAGGAGGAAGAAAAAAACACTGGCGGAAACTGGAAAGTCCATGGAAACAGGAGGTCTGCAAGACTGCAATCATGTCTCAATTGGATTTTAGCTGCCAAGTCGACGAGGCTTCCATTTAAGTGTCGAAATATGGAAGTCATGAAATCATTTACTATGGCATGCTCGTGTTATTTCCCGTGATTTTACACGAGGCAATTTATTACCAAACCAACAGATCAACATCATCAATTGATATGAAAAAGCATCTGCCGGTATTTTCACCCAAATCTATGGCAATCTCGAGTCAAATTTAGATTATGTTGAAGAAAGTAGGGAGCAAATTGATATGAAAAGCAACGCGAGATAAAACGAAGATGCGAGTGTCCAACAAGATTGGTGAGTAAACAGTCGGTGTCATTGGTCAAATTCTTCCATTCCGGGTCAACTCTGGTGTCAGCTGCTTCAACAACTGAGCATATGCAAAAGTATTAACTGGCTAGCATTAACAAATGGGGGTTTGATCGCCTTAATTTTGATTGAAAGTCTTACTCTACAAGCAGATTTATCGGTACTCTACATCCACGTGCCTTAACTTTTTGTTTTTTTATGGCGATTAAGCAGCACAAGAAGTTGAACTGATGACACACTGTGTCAGACTAATATCGCACTCAAAGGAGAGTCATACTCATATGATTGAAGGAAGTGCTAATTGAATCATGAAAACTGTGTCGAGGAGAAGAGATGGCCAAAAGGAAGCTTTTTGTAACATAGAAGAAAGATATTAAGATCAAAAGAACAAGAGATCGAGGAGTTTACTTACTCGCTGTGGATAGGAGACATGCTCATGAAGAAGACGGACGTTTTAATGGGGTCGACGTTGCGATCCAGCCAACTTGTCAACGTCCTGAGAACTCTGTCATACGCTTGATATCTCACGACCATATCGTGTTCCGTCCAATTCTGTGCCCCTGGACGCCTGCTTCGTCAAACCAAATCGATGAGACTTTGATTGACGCAGTGAGAAATGAGTTGAATTCATCATATTCATGGCGTCGGCGAGGAACTGGAGCAAATGGTACTCACAGGACTCGCATCTCGAAGGTGTTCATCCACCAGATGTAGGTGTTGAAGACCAGGACATCCGCTCCCTCCCAGTGGATGGCGTGCTTCTTGATGGCATCCGGGTTGATGATCCGGATCGGGATGCTGTGAATGTTGGGGTCGTCGGAGTTCGACTCCACCAGGAACGGCGCCCAGTAGAACTCGATAGATGCGTTGTGTTCCTAAATTTGTTTCACTGTTAACCGATAGGGGCTAATCGATGGATGGATCGACTCAAATCGAAGAGAAAAAAAAAAAAAAAAAATTGGTACCTTTATTGTGAAGATGATTCGGGAGCCTTCGACCCGGCGATCCCTCCCCTCCGGCGGCACCACGGTCTGCATCAGGCAGACAAAGGACTCCCACTGATTTCGATTCATGGAGTCACCGATGAACACCATCCGCTTCCCCCGTAGCCACTCTAGCACCGAACTCGCGTCGAATCTGGCAAAACCAAGTCGAACAATTTTAGGGCTTTTCAAAACAAAACAAAACAAAAAAATGAGGCGAGAGAAATCGATGCTAGGGTTTCGGGTGCCGACCTAGGCAAAGAGCATTCGGCCGGCTGCCATCTCCACTTCTGGTACATCGCCTCCTGGCGGCCGTTCCTCGAGCACGACATCTGCTGCGACAGGTACTGGCACTGCTCCTCCCGGTACATCGGAAAATCTACATCGTCGAAAACCCACTCGCCGCGCTCGAGGTCGCACGTCCCCGGCACGCTCACAGCTGTCGCAATCGCCGAAACGGTCGCGTTCGCGACAGCGATTCCCGGCGTGTCAAGCGGTCGCTGGGAGAGGGATCCTCCGGGGAAGTCCACGTGCGCATCCTCCTGGGATTTGTAAGGCGACATCGACCGCTCAGCCATGGCCCTGAGGTCCTCGCTGTACATGACCAGGGCGAAGAGGAAGATGGCGAGGACGAGGACGTAGATGGAAAAGTTGCTCCCTTTCCTCGTGTACGACCCGACTAGCTTCGCCACCGTCAGCGAGGGATCAGCCGGCGTGCTAAGCGGCGATTTCCGGCGAGGGAGGTGCATCGTGAGAAAGAAGGAGGAAGTACTAAAAGCAGCTCCTCTTCGTATGTCTCTGCTACTAAAATGGGAAGAAGCGTAACTACGTGAGCTTTCAAATTGGTGTGGCATTTTTCGTTTCCTAATAATGTTAAAATATTTATTATTATATTTTAAATTTAAATCCTAGATAATAAAAAATGGAATCCACCATTCATATTATTTTAAAAAAAAAAAACTTCCAAAAAGTTATTTTAATGTGGAATCTAGAGTTACAAGGAGATGAGGACAAGCCAACGCACCATTGATCGAGAAGCTTCACATACAATTAGTGATTTATTGATATCCAATTTACTAATTACGTTCATAAACTATTGAGTTATGTTTATTATCACAAGTTCACAACAAAGTAGGTCAAAGTGGGATACGAAGTGACCTTTGAACCGTGATGAACGGGTTCCATTAACCCTAGTGCTGACGATGACATCCATGACTGTCTCCGATGGATTTGGACTGGTCGCGTTCTCAAAGGGTGACACGATTGCATGATGGAGACAACCGAATCGGTCACTTAACGTTAAAATTGGAAGAATTGTTTATTGATAAAGTTTAAAGCAATTTATATACATCCATTCATTGGAAATGAAAATTGGAAGGCGTCTGACATGGTGGTCCTCTCCCAGCATGTGCCTTCTTTAGTCTCTTCTCATTCGTCTCTCTTTCATTCTCGATTCCTATATTTCATGCACCTCTTACACACCCAAGGAATTCCATGAAAATTTGCACCCTTGATGCAACGGCTACACTGGCTCCAACCCAGTGTAACCCAACATTTTTTTAGTGACTGCATCGGAATCCTTTTCTTTTCTAACCGAGCATATGCTTGCTTTCGTATGATGTTTAGGATAAATTATACTAGTAACGTTGACTGAACTCAAGTCAGGTCATATTCTAAGATTCACCCTCCGATTGCTTTTCTTACCTGGGATCACTTGTCGAGAAGATGAATACCACCCAGGGCAATTGAAGATCCTATATATGCCATTGGTCTCCTTTATATTGATTTTTACTTGGTGTTGAATAGCACCACCTTTGAACCACTTTGGTGTTGATTTACATCCAACACCACTTAATTGGTGTTGATATTTACAAATCAACACTAAGGCTATCTTTGGTAGGCTGTAATCAACCTTGTAATATAATATGGATTACATTACATGGTTGATTATGTTGTTTGATATCAATTTAATATTGTAATGTAATGTAATCTAGATTATAAAGCAAAATCAATGTAATCCAGATTACATTACAATCCGAAAATTATTATGTCAAAAATACACTTTTTATCTTATCAAACTACGCTTGAACTAATTTGTCAACACCACCTTCGACCGCCGCCGCCGATCGTCGATTGCCAATCGTCGCTGGCCGGCCGACCGCCAATTGTCGATCGCCAACTACCGGCCGACTGACCGCCAATTGCTGGGCGACCACTACTGGCAGCCACCGGTCAACCACCGCTAGCCGCTGTCGGCCGATCGTCACTAGCCGCAGCCAGCTAGCCGACCGGCGACCGCAACCGTCGACCGACGGGCGTTGGCCGTCACTGACCGATTGCCACTAGTTGTCACCGGCTGATGGCAACAAAAGATATTTTTGTAATTTTATAATTATATGAATTACATTCATTATAAAAAATAACTGATACCAAACAAAAGAATATAATCATTTTTGTAATCAAAGATTACATCCATTACATTTCTAAACGTAGTAATGTAATATAAATTACATTACATTACATTATATTACAAGACTAATTACACTTCAATCTATCAAACACATCCTAAGGAAATTAATACCATCTTAAATGTAATTAAAACAGAGAAAAGATAATTGTTACGTGCATATAAGGGGAATTAAAAATATTAAATTTTTATTGTATCAAATTGTCGACGTCAAATGTCGCCCGATATCATTTATATATATCTGTATATTTTATATGCTACAAATGTTACTATGCAGACTTCGTGTGCACCAAAGTATTTTTATTTTTATTTTATTTGTTGTTTTATTTTTTTAAAATAATAAGCTTAGGAGGTTGGTTATAATATTATTCAAATCGATTTTATTTTCAAGTATGCACGATATAGAATTTTAGCCTGTACGAGATATAAAAATTTTAACTTACACATCCTTAGTGTCAAATCGATTTTATTTTCAATTATATATATCTTTTCTAACCTCCAAACCTTCCCCCTTATTAGTGTCACTCCCCCTCATTATTTCCATAAACTCACCTTTTCCTCGCTGCACCACACGCGACGCAGCTTGCTCGTCGAAGACTCGCGACTCTCCTCGCCACATCCCACGGTATTCTCTTTAGCGCCACTTGTCGGCCTGATCGTGGCTAGAATCCCGGCCACAATTCAATTGAAAATCCAGCTTTGATCGTGGCCCTAGCGTGGTGGTTAGATCATGATCAATTGCGATCAAATTCTAGTTACAATCCGGAGCAAACTGGCCAAGGTCTAATAACGGTCGGAATCCAGCCTTGATCGCAGTTGCATTCCGACTGCGAATCGACCGGGGTCTGGCAGCGATCGGATTCCAACCGCGATCGCACCAGATTGTGGCCAATTGCGGCTGGATTTTTATCTAGAATTTAGACTTTCTAATTGTGTTATAGTGTTAAGTTAAAAAAAAATTAAAATGGAAAAATTTTAGACGTTTACGGTGTAATGTATTTAGGGTTTATATTTTAAAAATATTGATTTTTTAAAATAAAATTTAACAAAAAAATTTAAAAAATCCAAATATCTAACAAATGGGGTTACTTCGTGATGCGGTTCGGCGAGGCCCAATATGGCCCATGGGCTTTGTTGGCGAATTAAAAGGGTTTTGGGATGGTGAGGGGGAACAGGCTGCAAATCGGAACGCGGAAGGTGGGAGGGGAGAGAGGAATCGTGCGGCGATGGGCTCTCGGTGCCCTCCTCGAAACTGCGAGGTCTGCTGCATAGCGCAATCCAAGTACAAGTGCCCGAACTGCCTTGCCCCTTAGTAAGCATTGATCCTTGCGAGTTCCCTGTTTGATTTCTTCGGTGCACATCCTTCTGCTTTTGTGTGCTGATTCACGGATTATTCGGTGGTTCTTTTTAGTAGTTCAAGATCATAAAGTTGTTTTTTTGGCATAACTTTACGGCATCCCTTTGGGTCGTAGTTTGTCGTTTATGCGTATTTTCAGAGTGAGGTTTGGGTTGTTGGTAGTTTAATGAGAATTCCAGGGGAGAGCAATGAGAATGTTAGAGTGTTTCTAGGTTAGCTCAAGTTAGTTAGAATACCTTTATGAGCTATTGTTGATAAAAAAACATCTGACGGGAAAAAAGGATAGGTAGTGAGAGAGTACATGGAAATTGGTTAGAACCAGTTAATACATTGGGAAGGAGATTTTAGCTTGGGCAAACACTAGACAAATTTATATCGCATGGAATACTGTTATTTGGAAGTAACAAAGCAAATTTATGTCAGATAGTATACAGTTATGTGCAACGTAACAAGGAATGCAATTGCCAGGTTAACTCTAATCCTTGAAGAAGCTATAATCTTAATATTTTTTAGCTAGGTATAACCTCTTTCTTCTAGATTTATTTGTTGCTTTGATGCCACTGAAATATTGTTATTGTGCATATGCAGTTGCTCCTTGGCATGCTTCAAGAAGCATAAAGGTATGAGTCTGTGAAAGAACTTGAATTTGTTTGAGCGTTTTTCTGGTTGCTGAAAAAAATAGAAATTGACAGTAATAACTACAGTTTCAGTGGAATTCTATTAACTGCTAACAAAATCTATATTTGTTTTACGAACTGTTGTATCGGTGCTTGTTTACATAGTATATGTCCCTAATAAATCTGGAGCCCTACTTTCTGAAAAAGATAAACAATGTTGTTTCGAATGAACCCACACCTGAAGTAATCATAACGAGTCTTGAATCTTGACATTAATTATGAGGTTGTGCCGCTTCAAGCTTATGTGTGGCATGAATCAACTCATTTTTGTTTTTTTCTCTGACTAATTTATCTTTATTATCTTATTGGTGCAGAAGTTCCATGCCAAAAGCCATCACCTTTGGTGGAAGAGCTACGTAAGTTTCTGTTTATGTGTAGGTGACAATGTTTAATTTACATTGCCTGTTTCAGTTTTATTGCCTGAAAATTAGATGTTAGTAAATAGTAAATATATCCTTTCAGTTCCTTTAGTTTTTTGTTGTATCCAATCTCTCGTGAGATATTTCTTTTCAGTTGATGTATTAGATAATTTGATATGATTAATTCACTTTGCCTTTGTTAGTTGGGCCATGTCACTTAGTTCCCATATTCCTTGCTCCTCAGCCATCATTACTGGGTCAAATCCATTCCATAGATGGACATTTTTGTTTCTTATGTTGAAGATCACCACATGTGATTTATCGATGTTCATTGTTGTCTATTGACTATTGAGTGAAATGTGACAATCATTTGCCACCATGTAGTATATTTCAAATGTGTCAATGCCACAACTGTGAGGTAGTTGTGTCACTGGTTCTTGTTTTGTTATGTACATGAATCTATATATGCACAACAATGTAGGAATGTGAACAAGCCATTTACTAATTAAAAAAATGGGCTTCTATCTTCTTTGTCTTCTTCATGTTAACTTGACCAGTTCTCTCATCTGAAGTAGCTCACAGCACTTTGTCTCCTTTTTTAAGCCTTCTGCTTTGATAAATCTCGTGGGTCTGTTATATTTCAAGCAGGTCACTTTGTATGAACATGGCTGTCTCTGTCTTTGCCTTTGTAGCAAATCTATTGCCTACTCAGCGACCATTTGAAGTAGAAGAACCAAGTTGGGTTGTTGACAGAGAGCATTTACAGTTGTTAGGTAATGCTTATTTCTATTTCAATTGCCATTGTTTTGTACATTTCCTCTGTCAGTCTGTATTTAATTTAGCTCTCAAGCTTAGTAGTTCAGATATGATAATATGGTTGCCTTGCTTTTAGTATCCTATTAGCGGGGATATAGAATATTACAGATAAAAATTAGGAAGTAGCTTAATTTTGAGCTTTCGTTGGTTTAGGACTTGTGGAGGTTGAATGTATTATATTCAAAGACATATCCATTATTCCCGTGGTAGATGGAGTTTGTGATTCTTAAGAGAGTTAACATTTAGGTACTAGAGATTTGTTTCTTCTGTTATAGTGAGACTATCCTATATTGAGAACATCACATGAGGAGGATCTTCTTGTGCATTTCCTAGAAAAGTCTAAAATTCAAATCTTACTAGGTACTAACCCTATTTTCAGATTTTATACGTGAGTATTCATTTCTTTAAAAATAACAACCTTGCCTTCAGAATCAAACAGTTACACACAATTTCGTCATCAACATTTCTAATGTAACAAAATAAGTTTACTTTAAGTTTGACTTTCTTTATACGTGTGCAGGGGAGCTTAGCTTGATTGCCAAAACGGCTCCTCCCTGGCCCTTTTTTTGTGTAGTGGTACTCAACTGGCTATGCTGCTCTCTACAATCTTGATACAACGACTGATACTGCTAGCATTATATTTTAATACATTTGCAATTGCATTTTATCCAAATCTCTATTTCTGCGGACTTGAATGCTAATTTCGTCTTTTAGATTCCAATGTTGTTGATTTAGATTCCTTCTTATCAAAATTTAATGACGTAAGAAAGCATAAGTTGGCTCTCGTTTCCCTGATATCTTTCAGATCAAAGTCAACTAAAGAGTGTAGATGCATCTTGACATCTATAAATCTCTAACGTTTGTCATTTATATTATTCTTGTTTACTTGCTTGTCTGATTGATATAAGCCCTTAAAAAGTTTCAAATGCCATTTCACTACAAGCAGCAAACTCAAGTGCCATACAAGAGATCTTAAAGGATGCAGAACTAAGAAGAATAATACGTCAAATTGATGGAGCTGATGAGCCAGAGGATGTAAATTCTCCTTCCTATATAATTGTTGATACCTTTCCTTATGAACTCTAGTTGACATATCTTTGCTGATGGACTCTGCTTTTTCCAATCACTAAATTCCTTCAATAACCTTATGCAGCAACTGACTAACGCCATGGAAGGGGAAGTTTTTCGTGATCTTACAGAAAAGGTAGTGTGAGATTTGTCAATTCCAACAATTATGGCCATTACAGACGAAATTGTCAAGTGATGAATAACTGTGACACTAATTGAAAATTGCTTGCTGTGTCTGTCCACAGATCCTCTCCATTGTTAGTCCTAAAGAGTGATAATTTTAATTTCTGAAATCCTAACCTGGAAGATGATCTAATACTGATAAGAAGGAAGACCAGGAGGGTCTATCTTTGATTGGACACCTGATGATGAAGAGATTGAGGGTTACGATTGTAATTGTTTATGTAATGACTTTTCCTCTAAGAAAAAGTGTTATATTTAAATATATATGATGGAGATCGTGCTCCAAGATTCTTACTTTATTGTTTGTTGTGGACGGTTGGCTTCTTTTCTTTGAAATCGAAACGACTCCGGTGGATTTAGGTAATTGATTTATTTTTTTTTACTACGTATGGACGGATCAACGACGTCTACCATGACGTCCTGAGCTAATGATGCAACGGCATACCGTTTTCACGTATTTAAAAATTAAATTTAAATTTTGATGAACTAATGAATAATTTTTTCTTAATAGGATGATGAGTTTTGTTGGTTAGTGCGGCGTAAAGTTATTATATCAGAGTAAAGGTTCAAAAGGTCCTTTTTTACTAGTTAACTATAATTTTTTGATTTATGGTTGTAGAGTTGATCTGACTATAATTTTTTGATTTATCTTCTTATAGATGATTGTAGGGTTGAACGTGTAAGACTGTTAGAGTGATAAATTCTATCTTTTACATCCATTAGGATGATGAGTCTTATAAATACCTTTTAATTTACCTTAATAAAGACTAAATCAATCACCCTTAAAAGCTCAGGGCATTCATCATACCCTTTATCATGTTTTGGAAAATCATAACAAATTGAGGTTAATCTTACAAAGGGAAACCATCATAAAATACCATGATATGTGGTCATTTATTGTTTAAAAAGATTAAAAAAATATTTTTCTTTGTTGTTCGTATTATTGATCTTTTATTTGTAAGTTAATAATCTTGGAAGATGTTGTCGTTGCAATGTAAGCATCTAACAAGGTGAGGCATCTTATTTATTTATTTTTAATTATATACATCTGGGGCATCTATTTTTGTAAGGGGCATTAGGTAGAAGTTCAAAATTTGGACAAAAATGTTTTTTTATCAAATTTTGATAATCATTTAATTTAATAAAATGAGAAATAGGATAGGTACATTGTTGACGTGGCTGATTCTGAACCGTCCAGTTTGACGCACGTTTTCTTTTTCTTTTTCTCCGCGTTCTCATTGTTGTAGAAATCGTTTTAAATTAAAATTCTCAGAAATAACCACAAATCACTTTGAAACAAAATTTCTCTTTATTTCCATCCTAAAATGTACTTAAAAATTATGAAATTTGATAAACAAATTATTTTATTTTATCCACATTTTGAAGAATAGAATGAATGAGTTGCCTTTTATTATTTTATTCTAAAAAAATAATGAATGAGGTAGATAAGATATCAGATATCTAATCTTATCCACATTTTGAACCATTAGCCAAATATCATCAAATTTAAAGAGCAGAGTTGTTCATAAAGAAAACATAAAATTATATAAATTAAATTATTTTATGCTATAAAGTTGATGATTCATTTTCTTTATCCTACACAAAATGTAACAGTAAATTTCTTAGAAATTACAATAAAAAAATTAAAAAAAATTGTTCGATCAAAGTCAAAATTCCAGCAGCTTCGGAAATTGTTTACTTGGACTGTTCCACACGCCCTCGCCGACCAAAATTACAATTCACCCAAAGAGGCGCTTGGCGTAATCCAGCTTTCGCCGTTGCTTTCCCTGCAACAAGACGGAAAGCCAACCCGTCGCCTTCCCGAAATCCAAATTTCCTCTCTTTAATTTAATCCTCCTAAAGTGAAATCCGATCGACCCTGGCGGTGTTTAGGGTTGGATCCGGCCGCCGGATGGGAAACTCCCGCCGGTCGCGGACTTTCTTCGCCACCGACGACGTCCCTGCCCACCCCGAATCCGACCGCTACGCCTTTTCTAACAACCACCATTTCGGAGGCGGCGGCGGCGGCGGATTCGGCTTGGGCTTCGGCCGTGGACTTGACCACAAGTGGATGACTGTCATCGGCAGCGACGCCAAGTCGGGTGGCAAAATCGAGGACAGGTACCTGATCGGGCGCGTTCTCGGCCAGGGCGAGTTCGGCGTCACCTACCTCTGCGTGGATCGTGATACCAAGGAGCGGTTCGCCTGCAAGACGATCCTGAAGCGCAAGTTGCGGACTATGGTGGACGTGGAGGACGTACGGCAGGAGGTCGCCATAATGCGGCACGTTCCCAGGAGCCCCTGCCTCGTCGGGCTCCGGGAGGTGCGCGAGGACGACCGGGCCGTGCATCTGGTGATGGATCTCTGCGAGGGCGGGGAGCTCTTCGATCGGATTGTGGAGAGGGGGTATTACTCGGAGCGCGCGGCAAAACCCGTCGTGAGGACGATCGTTGAGGTCGTGCAGCTGTGCCACAAGCATGGAGTGATGCACCGCGATCTCAAGCCAGAGAACTTTTTGTTCGTTGACGACAAGGAGAACTCTCCGCTCAAAGCCATCGACTTTGGGTTGTCCATATTCTTCGAGCCGGGTGAGTCGATCTGTCCATTCAATCCTTGTGCATTTAGGAAATTACCAAATGAATTTGGTCATGTTATTCGCAAATCTTATTTCCTCTGACACCATCATTGCAGAGTTCGTGCTGTTGATTGACTGTTCGATCCATGTCCGTGCTAATTTTTTTTAACAAAAGTCAAACCTGGTTCACATGCTCGAATCAAGAAGTTTTTGTTGCTGTATCGTGTTTGATAATTTTAAGTTCACTAGGTTTTCTTGCTGGTGCAATTATCTTCATGTAGTTTGGCATACTAGAGCTGCCTCATTGGATAACATCCTTGTAGATTGCCATTTAGGCCTAACTGTCTATGTTTCTTTAGCTCTTCCTATCATGTAATATAAGTCTTTGTGAGCTTGGATGGTTTTCTGATCTCCTATCTTTTCTTTAGTTCATAAGCAGTGCATAAATTAATCACTGGGTACAGAACATGCTCAAATAGGTGATCACACTTCCAATCTTTCACTGTCTCTTCCAATTCATCATATGTCAATGGTTATTCACACTTTTCCATGATTTTCTTGATTGTGTAGTGTTTATTGATGGTTTATCATCTTGTCGTGTGGTCCCTGATTGCTTTACTTTCTGTTTTCTGATTCTTCCTCCCAACTTCTTGATTGACTGTGATTTATGATGGCTTGGTAGAAGACTGTTGAATGATTGCTATATTAAAGCAAAATTCTAGCCCTTTGCAACGACTGTCTTCATTTCAGAGTCCATATTATTCATTACCTACAAATATACTCACAAATTTATACACAGAAAGATATATATAATTGGTACTTGGTAGTGGGTGTATATATAGAGCTTGCAAGAGATATGAAACAAGAAAACAAACATCAATTCATATAAAAGCAGGATTAATTGGATGGCTCTATATTCATAGAAGATCACTGTGTAGGGGAATGTAAGAATGTAAAAACTCAAAGGACAAGACAATAAATCTTCAGTGGGCACTCAATGCAGACTTGAGTTGAAGTATGCTAGGAAGTTAGGTTTGTTGTATTAACATGTGTTCTTTTGGTGGTTTTATAACATCATAAATCGCTCTCTACATGCTTGGTGGTAGTTATATGTCTAGACTCCAGAATGGTAAGTCTTCTATTGTTATGAACTTTTACTCTTATCGATTATTCGGTGTAGCTACAATTTTAAAGTCACTGAATGATTCATTGGACTGAGGGTTAATAATTGCTTGTGATAGTATGAACTACGAAGGTTTCTTTTATTTTTACGCATCAAGAACTGCATACATTTTTTTTTCTTTTTTATTTCATGAAACTTATTTTTCCTGATTTTTTTTTCTCTTTTCCAGGAGAAAGATTTTCTGAGATTGTTGGTAGCCCAAATTACATGGCTCCTGAAGTTCTAAAAAGAAATTATGGACCAGAAATTGATATTTGGAGTGCTGGAGTGATTCTTTATATCCTCCTTTGTGGAGTTCCTCCATTTTGGGCTGGTAAGCAGACATTAAAGAGACAATTTGATTAGCTGCTAACTTCTGCGTATTTCTGCAACTCTGTGATTTTTGTTTTTTCCTAAGTAAAATTGGTTTACTCTGTTAGTTCTGGAATAAATTTTTTGAAAAGACTATAATTTGTGTAAAATTTAGAAAACCAACAACAGGTTGCACAAGACATTCTTCGAGGGGCTATAGATTTTGAATGTGAACCATGGCCAAGTGTTTCTGAAAGTGCCAAAGATTTAGTTCGAAGAATGATGGAACCTGATCCCAAGCTACGGTTAACTGCAAATCAAGTCCTTGGTATGGTGTCTCTTATCCCTTATTATCGAAGGCAACATGATAATTCATCATATCTTTTTCATATCTGCTGCTTTTATGATTTCTTATATGATCCAAGAAGAATGTGCAAGTTTTGCTCAATGGGAATTGCTGAACATAGAAATCTTCTAGGTGCTTTTTTTCCATAGTGGGTTGACAGATTTTCGTGTACAAAATTCAGAGCACCCCTGGCTTCAAGATTCAAAGAAAGTTTCAGATATACCTCTTGGTGATGCAATCAAGCCGAGGCTCAAGGACTTTTCAAGTATGAACAGATTCATACGGAGAGCTTTGAGGGTTTGTTGCAAATTAATCATACAGTTAAATATTCCAAATGGTATCTATTACCTTAGTCTATCATAATTGTTATTTGCAATTGATTAGGTTATTGCCGATCACTTATCCACTGAAGAAGTTGAAGATGTTAAGGAGATGTTTAAGATGATAGACACTGACAATGACAATATTGTTTCCCACGACGAACTCAAAGCTGGGCTTGCTAAGTTTGGTTCACACTTAAGGGAGTCCCAAATACAGATGCTTATTGAATCTGTAAGTATACTCTACATACGCAGTTGAGTTCCCAGTTCTATCTTCTATCTTCTTGAAATTCTGGACCACAATGGACCAAGGAGGTAAGGAGCCATGGGCTTGAGTTTAATTTTATTATGTGGTAGCTCCTGGTGCATGTCTTGGCTGAAACATAATTAAATTAAGCATATAATCTTTATATAGGAAATCCTCAACGAAAGATTTCTGAGCATCTGGAGTTTTGTGCTCAGTTACAATTGGGTCCTGCATTCAAATTGACCCAGATCAACCAATTTATTAAGCTTTGCTGAGTTTTCGTTCTCATGGTCTTCACCCAAGGAGCAACATTGTTTTTTCTTTTTTTTGAGGAAGGTGCAACATTGTTTTTTTCTTTGTGAGAAGTCATTTGAACTAAATATTCATTTTCTAGCTACCTGTGCATGTTGAATCATTCTGCTCATTCGAGCAGCATGCTTCAAGTTAATAGAAGTATATAGAAAATAGAAGTAATACTTGGAAATTTTAACTTGCTCTCTTTCAGCAAATTATGAACCAGGAAGTGCCACATCAACAGCTATGACACGAGTTGCTTTACATAAAAGTTGCTAAGAATCAGTTCCTGACTTCCTGTATTTTGTTTGCAATATGGTTTGATAATTTATAAATCAAATTGTAAAGATGATATCTATCCTGTTCCATTTTATTTTCCAGGATCTGATAATTTAACAAATTAGCAAAGTTGTAAAATAGACAAGTGCCAAGTTTTTTCTCTCTAATGTTTCTTATCTGAAGGTTCAAGACACTGTTAAAGTTCCTATTTCCTACTGTTTTCAATGATAACTCGAGTATGCATCAGTTAGTAAACACACTTCTTAATATGATAATAATATTGATAGGCCAACACTCATCAAAATGGAAAAGTAGGGAGATTTTGTTTATTGGCTTACTGAAATTTCAGGTCTGCTTAAAGTTCCATGATCAGTTTCTTAACTGAAGTTCTTGATGACGCCAAGCACCAGACCTTCTTAAATCAAAGTTGTTAATTTAAGAGAGAATGGATTCAATTGCCAAATCTCATAATACTGCAATGCCCTTTTCTGCTTATTATTGTTTGTACTTGTTTTAGTGGATAAATTCAGTGTTCTGGCGAGTCTTATCATTTCTGAAGTTACTTTGTATACTTGGTGATTTTCTTGAGCAGAAGAAACTTCTATGCTCTTTAGTCTCCAACACACTCTATTCATTTTGTTTCCTTGATGATCTACTCCCTAGCAGATAACGACATTTTACAGAATCTGATCATTCGAATGTGCCAATCAGGTCGATGCCAATGGGAAGGGTACCTTAGGTTATGTGGATTTTATAGTTATTTCTCTTCACTGGCAAAGGATACTAACTGATGAGCATCTTAGAAAGGCCTTCTCCTTCTTCGACAAAGATGGGAATGGCTTTATTGAACCTGAGGAACTTCGCGAGGCACTAGCCGAAGATGGAACTTGTGATAACAAGGAAGAGACAAAGGACATCTTGCAACAAGTTGATACCGATAAGGTAACCCCATCTCTTGCTTCACTTGTTCAAATATTTCACCTTACTCCTTGCTAATGTTTCACCTTTACACAATAGGATGGGCAAATAGGCTACGATGAATTTGTGCTGATGATGAAGACTGTAACAGATTGGAGGAAGGCCTAGAGGCGGCGATCTTCGAAATGAAGAAAGAGATTGATGATCAATGGATGCTAAGGTTCGGGAAACAATATTCGTATATTTGATGCACATGTTATTTAGTTTGAGTGGGTTAGCTCGCTCTACAAGTTCTTTCACTACCATGATAGTAACCATTTGCTTCCCTTGATGGTAAAATTTGCTGAATCAGTTGCAAAAGATGTTGTACGTTATGGGATTTGTTCTATAAGCAAACCAAAAAAAAAAAAAGAGTCAAATGTTTTCATATATAAAAACGTTATTTAAAAAAAAAAAACTTTCTGGATGGGAACTAGTTCATTGACAATTGTTATAAGAGAAATGGTAAGCTTTTAGGAAAAGTTTAATGATAGACACATAATGATGGGATCTATCAGTTTTTTTTTTTGTGGGCCTTATTATTTTATGTGTCTAAATTTTTTTTTCTCAGTAAATTATTTCTCTTATTATAATAGCAAAATCTCACCTGTTCTCTGAATTAGTTGAAGTTTAGGGTTGACTCATGGCCCAACTTTGTTCTTCCTAATGGTGCAAAGTATATTCCAAGTATTTATTCTCATTCAAATTTGAGAACACGAGGTGGAGTGAGGTTGACTTTTTTAGTTGGTCATGCCAAACAACAAGCACATGCTTTCATACAAAATGACAAATCATTTTATATTGACACGATATATAAATGCAATCTGATAATCAGATAATACAATTTTTGCAAGCTTAATCAAATTAATTTTTTTACTCGTTTAATTAATTATAAAAAATGCAATAAAGACCGAGAAGGATGAAGAAAAGAAAAGTCAATAACACTATTTCGTAGATTTAATTAATAAAGAGTGTGGATTGTCACTTTCGCTAAAAATCCGATTTGTCCCCACCAACTTCACCGGTCCGCGACCACCACAAGAGGGGCCCGCCTGTACAGCTTTGTCCGATTCACTGCAAGGCGTAGTGCAGAGAACTTCGCTTAAGGACACGCGTCGATTGAAAGTAGTTTGATTTTGGCTGTTGAAGTCCAAGAGACCGTTTGATGAAGGTTTTTATGCGATTTATTTACAATGTAAAGTGGATTGGATACGCATAGTGATGACGGGCTCCGTCGTCTAAACGACATCTCCGAAGAATCCGAACCGGATCAGGATCCGAATTCGAATCCATACCCACCGCCTCCGCTCCTCTCTTCTTCTTCGTCGTCCTCTTCGCTTCGAGGTTTAGCATGAGGCTTGGAGACCTGGGCGACCTCGGATGGCGGCGCCGCGGGTGGAGGTGGAGGACGTGATCGACTTCCTCAGGTTGCGTGGTTTCACCGCCGCCGCCGCCGCACTCCGTGACGATGCACTTTCTCGCCTCCCCGCCGGCGAGGCATCCAACCTTGACCTCAACGTAGGGTTCGATCTCCCGCCCCTGAAGCTTTCTCCTCCGTCCCGTGTAGGTGCAGTCGGCTTCGAGAGTTCGCTTCCCAGCGCCTCCTCCAGCTCCTCCGACGCGTTCGTCAGCATTAGTTCTTCGCCTTCGGGTAGGCTGGTTTTGGACTCGGGGATTTATTTGATCTCGGCACTCACTATATCCCGTCGCTTCTTGCATGATAATTTGACTTGCTTTCTCCAATCTCTGCTCTCCAATGTGTTGTTCTTGCCCATGGATTCTCTACCCCAAAGCTGAATATGTTTTTTTTTTAATAAAAAAAAGGGAAAAAAAAAAGCACACTTTCTGTTTACTTGAAGTGTGAACTTCAATTGGAAATGGTCTGGCACAAATGGAATTTATTCATCGTATCAGATTGTTAAACTGTTTTCTGTTCTCACCATTTTCTTTAAGATTGTAGCTAGAATTCACATTTTTAACTGAATCTGAGTGATGTAATTTATCAATTGCTTGGATTATTGGAACAGAGCTTTTGAATCCCTACGGAGTCTGGTCACCAGCTCGGTCTAGATCGGATGACGAGTCAACTGACGGACACTCGAACTTTGGGACCGCCCGAGAGTACAATAATTGCTGGTATGATGACCAGCTTGGAAGATATTACAATAATCCCTTTTTCGTGCAGAATGATTCAGGCCAATTACACATGGAGGACAAGTTCATTATGCCTAGAGAGGTAAAGGAGCTGTTTGAGAACCAAACTCAAGATAGGTTTGATGTTGTAGCAAACGATCATAGGCATGAGCATGACAATGTTGATTGCGAGGGATGCGTTGATATCTATAATTGCCCTTTCCCAATTTGTGATTGCTGCCGTGGATCAAAATTACATGAAAGTGGCAAGGTTGCTGAAATGGTGAGAAGCTCAAGCTTTGCTATTTATGGCCGCTATCAGATCTTGGACGATCAGATGGAGAAGTTGGATGAATGTGAAGGGAACGAGTTCCAATTCAAAGGGGTATATGAGCTGCCAGATTCCATTGTTCTAGAACATGATCTGTTTCACGATAAAAGTCAAATTGAAGGCAAAGAATGCTTAGAATCAGATTCAGCAGAGGAAAAACTGCAGACATTTAATGCCAATGCAGCTGATGATAGTGGTTGTACAAGTGAGTTTTCTGCACATTGCTTATGCGTTCTATTTGTGTTGAAATTCTTATATAATAAATATGATCATTATAGGTTTAGTTTAGCCATCCTTTTTTTTAAGCAAATGTGATGCTTTATTTCTGACTGCCTAACTGATGTGACGTGCACTGTTGTAATAGGACTATGATTTGATTCCAGAATCACAAGCAGGTGGGTCTGTGTTAGTCTGTCTAAAAAGGAAGATTTAGTCTTCTATGATCTTCCTGTGGATATTTTTTTTTTTCCATGGATAGTAGCTACACATCTTAGCATGCTGCCTACTATACTAGTACAGACCTAGCCATTGGTATCGGAGTTGGACCCTGACTATTGGCTCTTGATTTTAGCCTTGTTCTTTGCATGCTTTGCTGTTTGATCTCACCTAAAATGTTGTCCATTTTCTATCCCATCCAGTTTTGTAAGTCTTAGATTCTCTTTAATAAGATGATATGTATGCTTATGACTTATCTAGAAGCAGATTATGGACATCACATGGAAACTTAATTCACTATTTGACTTAGGTCATGGTCAATTTTCTCCAATTGCACAAATGGCTTGTACCGTACAGGAATTTGGTAGGATGATACTTTTTAATCTTCTATCATGCCCATTCTATTGCACTTCATGTGTATATATATATTCTGATGGGGCATGAGTTTTGTGGCGTTCACTGTTCCATATTGACTTGCATTTGTTTTCCTTTGTTGATTTTTTTGTTCTCATTCAAATTTATATGCATTCCAGAGTCCGAAACAAAAATAAACAGGGATATCGTAGAAGATTCATATGACAGAAACTTAATTTTTTTGAGCAAGAGAAATGATGGGGGATTACAAACTGAATCTTTCAGTTTACCTCCGTTTGAAGAGGTATTTAAACGAGATGCTAATTCTGCCTATGAACATTGGGATCACAAGACAATTGACAAGAAACTAGAGGTATCTGGAGATGTTGACATGGAATTAGAGGGCAATATTACTGATGAGCTTCATTTTCCTACTTCCTGTGAAGATGAACTGGAAATATTTGACTTGAGAATAATTCACCGGAGGAACAGGTTTCACTTCATAATTTCCTTCTATATCTTCCATCTGTAAACAAAATTGGAAAACCTTTACAAAACCAGTACTGAATTTTAGACATCAACTACAGGACTGGCTTTGAAGAAAATAAAGAGTTTCCAATTATCCTGAAATCAGTTATAGCAGGCAGATACTATATCACACAGTTTCTTGGTTCAGCTGCATTTAGCAAGGTTGTTAAGGCGCATGACCTACATACAGGAATGGATGTATCCCTCAAGATAATAAAGAATGATAAGGATTTCTTTGACCAGAGTTTGGATGAGATTAAACTTCTCAAGTTTGTTAACAAGCATGATCCTTCTGATGAGCACCATTTATTGCGCCTTTATGACTACTTCTACTATCAGGTATAAGTATTATTGTATATATTTTGTCTTTTTCCAGAAAAAATTTCATTTATATATGTTACTTCAGTTGAAAACACTTGTTTCCTTGTTCCTCGTTCCTCGTTCCATATTATTCTCTCTTCATTAGTATACAAATCAATGGTTCGTATTTCTTTCTAGCTGTTCTTTTACCTGCAATGTCTGTTGAGGGGAAGATCCCCACGGATATATTGCTAAGTGAGATTACGTCCAGTATATGGAATGAGAAGATTGTTTGGGAGCAGTGGAAAAAGAGGGGGAAATTCTTAGGAATACACAAGACAGGTTGGATGTGTTAGCTTAACTACAGGGGAGCTGATGCTTACAATTTCTTTTGCAAGACAAGGACAATTAAAATGTTAGCATCGTAAGGTGCTAGTGTGTTTTTGTTTGTGTTAAATATGTATGCAATGGAAACAAGAATAAAGACTAACACAATAATAACACATTCGGCTTAATGTGATTTAGAGACTTCGCTCTTACTCTATAGCGCATGACTCATTAGGCGAGTCACTCTTGAATTTTTCTACTAAACCACCCGTTCACAAGAGGTATTAATGTAAATCTCTTACATTATGGTGATCACAGCTCGATACAATAAATCTAAATAGCTAAGTATATGAGAGATTACTTGGTAGTTTGAGTTGATGTCTTCAACTTTATCCAAACCCCTGGAGACCTTTGAGCATTGTAAGCACAATACAAGAGGATTTAATAAACTTATTCAAACAACTACTATTAACTCGAAGCTCTCCAAAAGCTTATATAGAATTGACTCAAAAGTAGTCATTATGCAACCAAAGGCTAGCTGGGCAATCAGCTGGACCCTGTTTCAATCAATTGGGGCCCGAACACAAATATCTTGTTCTATGAACCTTGGTGTTTAGCGACTTTCAAGCTGATTGAACGCTCTAGTCGACTAAGACTCACCTCCAATTGACTAAATTTGCTTGAAGATTTCAACTTTATTCAAGTTACACCCTCGTAAGGCTACACAAAGCTGCTCCTTGCCAACAAGGGACCAAAGCCTCTCACAACATGCAAATACATGGTTGGAAGGTTGACTCAGTTTCTGAAGATGCACAGTCAAATATATCTGTTTACACCCCAACTAGAGATTGTGCAAGTCACAAGCTCTTGGTGGCTCACTTGCCTATCAATAGAAGGTTGTTTACAAACCAATATAGATATATGTGTTGAGAGAACATCAGGCAGTGTTGTGTCCATAATCTTGACCTTGACCACAAGGTGGTTAACTTAGTATTGGTCGTCAGCCACTTAGCATCATGTGAGGCAGTGAGGGCAATGATCTATGGGCTGGTTCAGAAATCCTTCGTGATTTAAAATTTGTATTGCATGATCTCTTTGAAGTTATTTTCGTTTTGGTTTTCATCTGGATTAGTTTATCAAATTCAATGAGCTTGGCTTCAATACTAGCTGAAGTAATTCATTATCTGAAAGTTTGGAACATTATTAATCTGCTTTCTCCTACATGAATGGTTGAATTTTGTGTTATCTTGCTATTTACATCAAGATGCATTCCTTTTTCTAAATATTTGTCATTCCCTCATAGTAATATGCTGGTTTGAGTTTTCTTTACACGCTGATTGTAGTTGATAAACAAAATTCCTTAACATCTTTCAGTTAAATGCTGCAGGAACATCTTTTCATTGTTACAGAGTTGTTACAAGCTAACTTGTATGAATTTCAGAAGTACAATCACAAATCTAGTGGTGTGGAATACTACACATTGTCCAGAATACAGGTACATGATCTACACATTGTAGATCATGACAATTTGATTTGTTATTCTGTATTTGTCAACTATTACAAAGCTTTTTGTTTAAGCAATCTAAACTCTCTGCAATTTAAAGATGACAAAAGATGCATAAACAGTATGATATTAAAAATTTGCATTTTTCAGTCTTTAATCTAAGAATCACATTCTGTCCATAAGACTCGCAACTTTGAATTTCATCAACATCCTTGCCATATCATTTTCTAAATTTAGGAACCAATTCCTGAATCTATAAATAGTTTTTTTTTTTGTATCCTTGAAGCTTTTAGAGTTGTATTTGAAAATTCATTTCTATGATAATCTGTTTGAGATTGTTATTCTTTGATAACAGTTCACACTGTATTATTTGTCGCTGACAGGCAATAGCTCGACAATGTCTAGAGGCATTAGAATTCCTCCACCATCTGAGGATAATTCATTGTGATCTGAAGCCTGAGAATATCCTTATGGAGAGCTATAGCAGATGTGAAATTAAGGTTATTGATCTTGGAAGCAGTTGCTTTGAGTCAGACAACTTATCTGTATATGTGCAGTCTCGTTCTTATAGAGCGCCTGAAGTTATCCTAGGCCTCCCTTTTGGTCAGAAGATTGATATTTGGTCCCTTGGTTGCATCCTTGCTGAACTGTGCACTGGTGATGTAAGTTTTACGGTTCCAAGTTAAATCTATAAAATATACTTGAACTTCATATTATATACTCTTCTTCACGTATTGGTCAAGTGCATAAACCCTTTATGAATACAGGCAAACAAACATAATCACATTACTTTTAGTTGCAGCACAAACCTTCAATTTTTGCCTTTGGAGTATGATACAACTATACCTTATCCACAGATAAAACAGTATTGTTTAAGCAGTATTGTTTATGGTTTGGTTTCTTTTGTATCAGTGTTAGGCTGCTAGCTACCAATCAGTTGGAAATTTCAGTCTGGTAAATTGTTGGAATAGATCAAAATTAGTTTAAAGTTTAAACATTGATCAATGTCTCACGTGTCTGGTAAGAGCCATCTACCCTTAATAAGCTTGAGATATGGCGTCATCCCGCCTGTCCCAAAAGGTGTTGACCTAGCAGTTAACATTTTTTCTTTAGTTCTGAGGACAAGTTCTAGCTAGCAATAAACATTTTTGTGAGCTGCTACATTTGTTTTTGTTATTTTTTTTTTATTTTCATGCTAGATATTTATCGATATTCCACTGGACTATTTACAGTCCTAAATTTTTGCTACATCAGGTGCTATTTCCAAATGACTCAGTACCCTTGATACTTGCCCGGATGATGGAGATCCTTGGTCCAATTGATGAGGAGATGCTTATACTGGGACAGGAAACAAGCAAATATTTCACTGAAAGCTTTGATCTTTATCACGTGAATGAGGTCTCTTCCATATTCCAAATGAATATGAATTGCTAGTCTTTTTCCCACTTGTATGTTTCATTGTAAATTGTGCCTGATAGATTTGCTAAGATAATATTTCATTATAAATGTTAACAGAGGAACAAGAATGCAGAATAGCAGAAACCTTCATGTATCAATTGTTTTATGAGATTTATTGTCTGAGTAATTTATTAAGGAACAACAAATAGACAGCATACTCCATCTATTTCGGAAAGTAATTGAACATGCACTTGAAGGGACAAGATGAAAACCCAGTTAGTTAAATCAGAGGTAAAGGAGTCTTGACATGATATGATCAGACTGACAGTCTCACAAGCACATTCACATATTTGTCCATTGTTTTACCCTGGGTTTGCAAGTATGGCATTGGTATATCTTGCTATGATCAAAGATTCAGTAAAGTATGACATTGTTTTTGTGAAATGGTAAATCTATTTGAAATCACCATCAAATGTCTGTTTTATTGACACAGTAGCCACCTGCAATCTAACAATAGCAATTTGCTCTTTCAAGTTAGTTGTCATGAACTCTCGCGTGCAGCACTCACGTTTTCCATCTTTTTTTCAGGAAACGTGCCAAGTAGAGTACCTGATACCAGAGAGGTCCTCTTTGTCGCAACAGCTACAAAATTCAGATGTCGAATTTGTTGATTTCCTTTCTTATTTGCTCCAAACAAACCCTAAGAAGAGGCCCACAGCCAGTGAAGCACTAGAACATCGATGGCTTTCCTTCTCATACCAGTGAAAAATGAGATTTTGCACTTTTGCTGGCATGCACACATCCAAATGGATGTCTAGAGCAAAAGCTTTTAGTAATTACTGTGGTTGCTGCTGCTGCAAGTGTGCAGTTTGGGCATCTAATTTTACCACAGGAACTACAATTATAGACCATGTAAATATTTCATAATTGTGCCTTTGTTTAATCCTGAAAGGTAAGTGTTGTGTGATTGGGTAATCAATTACAGCATCTGGATATCGTAACTCGAGTTGATGTTCCATCGTATGTAGTTCCCTAATTCCTGGAGAGTTTCTAGCTCCTATAGAACTGATCTCTACCTGTATTTTTTTTGTTTTTGTTCACTGTGGTGACAACGCTCACCCCAGGATCATAAAAGGTTGTGTTGGCATGTCTTGGCATCTCATCATGAAACTCAAAAGGTAAGAATATCAAATATTTAAATTTCATTTCTTGAAATTGTTTAGTCTACCTTCTTGATAAATGTTTTTTTTTTTTTTGTAAGATCATGTTTGAACAATATGTTCAGAAAGATTATATGGACTATTTTTTAGCAAGAATTCTAAACCCTCAAGATTTGGTCAATATCTTTTGGATGAACATATTATTTAACATACGTGCTGTCAACTGCTGAGCTACAACTATTGATTGATGAAGCTCCAGAGATTGACATTTTCTTTCAAAAGTGTGTTTTCATACTGGAATATTGAATCTACTTTACAAAGAACAACAAATGAATATAAGATATTCGACGAGCTAATCACAGTTGTCACTTGAAAATAACAAGTTAAATGTTGAGTTTTAGGAGGACAAACTCATATGATAGCATGGCTTAGCCGGCACAATTCCAGATTAAAAAAAACATGGCAAGAGACCTTCAAAACGTTCCAACAAAAATAACAGGGTTCCAAGTACTTGCAGGAATAAACGACTTTTTATTGAGTTGTTAAGTCCTTATTTGCATTGCTGTGCTTGCACTTTAGGAAAAAATGAGTAATTGAGTTTAACTACTCGTTTACAATTCCTGTGCTTGCTTTGTAGGAATGAACATGACTTATTGAGACTAATAACTCATTTACAATTCCTTTGCTAAAATCTACACGCCTAACTGAAACTGAACTGTGCTCAACTAATCGTGTGCCTGAGATGGCTCTCTTGCAGCTAATGTACAATCTCCCCGCCCTACATATGTACAGCGTCACCAAACTTCTGATCTTGAGTCGTATTCATAGAATGAACTAAAAATTGTGTCTCTTTTTGCAGCTGATCAGCTACGAGAGGTGAAACGATCCCTGACCTTCGGATATCGCGTATAACAATCTCTCTCTCATTATCTCCTGCAGTAGGGTTGAGTCTTGATTAGTATAACAGTGAAATATTCATGCAACATAATTAAAACCATTCATTCACCAGGCCTGTTAAAACTAGAGTGGTATGGTTGAGTTTGTTTTTGAGTAGATTATAGGCCAAAAATCAAAAGAACTCATATTTCAAACATCCCTACAAATTGCAATTTTTCTAATTCAACTAAGGTGTGGACACTATCTTGTAGCAATCTAGAGTTATGAATATTCAGGTATATGGATCAAAAATAAAACGAGTGTACCTTGGATGAGTACTGGGGGAGCTTTAGATAATTAGCACAAGTCATGACACTCGGCAAGCCCGGATCAGCACCAAAATCAGAGTGCTGCAATAAAGAATAAGAAGTGAATTGTCAGTCACACAAGATACTGTCAGTGCATTGCCCAACTACTGTCAGTGCAATAACAGACCTTCCGAACTACTGTTAGTTTTGGGTTAAGGGCAGCCAAGCCTCCATGGGAAAGGCGAGGAGCTCCAGTTACGAATTGCAAGAAAGCTCTGCGCTGATCATAGTCAAATTCTTGAATGATATCTAACAACTGCAAAAGAGAGAAACAGAGTGAATTAACATGACAGAAAATAGAACATTTCTATCTGAACTTTGTAGATTTCTTCTCTGGATACTGACATTGATGGCCGTAGGGCTACTTGAGTTATACCCATGGTCGAACTTGATGTGATCCACAAGCTCTGATAACTGTAAGGAAAGAAGAATCATAATCCATCCAGATTAATAACTAAAGAACAGAGTAAAACAGCACATACATTCCAAGCGTCCTGTTCTCCACAAAGTAGCCGCTCCAAATCATCTTCAGTGAACATTTGAAGATATTTCAGAGGAAATACCTGGACATAAGGGAGAAGGTAACATAAACTAAATTGAGGGGGTGATAAACAATCTTCATTTGTTTTCTCCAAATGCAATATTTGAAATATCAAGGTTATAATCATTATAATCCAAACCATGGTATGAAAAAAAAACCTGACCGAAAATAATGCAAAACATACCTCATTAAATCCACACTTGAAGGCATTAATTTGTCTCGCAACTCCATTTCCAATTGTTGCATCTACTACCAGCGCAACATATTCTTCCAAGTTGTCAATATTCACCTATCAAGGAAACAATTAATGATACCATAACGAAAATCACTTGAAAGAATAAGTCATTGTCCTACTCCAAGAATTACCATCTTTGCACTCTCTGATGCGAGTTCATAATTGGTGTAGCCTGGAAGAGTGAAATCAAGAGAGAGATCCTCTACGCTCATGTTCCTGTAATATAACTTTGATGGAACCATGTTACTTTCTCCAGAAACTGATTCAACAAACTTCTTCCTATTGGCAAGAGCTTGAAACTCCAGCAAAATTCTTCCAAGTTCTGGGTCAAATGACTGGATATCACATATATTAAGCTCCTGAAAAAATGTAGAAATCCACTTCATGGTTAGATTATAAACAAATAGCTCAAAGAAAAGAAAAATTAGAAAAAAGAATCATATGTACCTGCTCGAGCATAATCTTATAGAAGGCTCTAGAAAATGATATATCCAACATCCTCCCATCTTTGATTGCCCTGGCTACCAGCATGCCGAGGAGGAGGAACTTTTCCTTCACATCTGAGAATTCAAAACGATCTGACCTTTTGCTTGACCATGGACGAGGAAACAGTCCGCATGGAGCAAACAAAAATGAAGAATCACAATCACCACGAGTGCTACTTTTACATGAACAGTGATCCTCTCTCCACATACCCAATCCAGCCTTTTGAAATTCTTGACTTATTAGTGTGTAGAACTCCATTGTAGGACCTAGACCAGTACCAACTTCTTCATCATATTCTACTTCAAGAGAGCCCTTACTTTGTGCGTGTAATTTCATCATTTTTGCAGCACATTCAAGGATGCTGTTCCGGTCAACTTTAAACTTCTTGCGTGAGGGAGAACCTAAATAAGAGTTGGAGCAACTGCTACCTGAATGTCGCATGTTGCTGCGCTGATTTCTTAAAGAACCAAATGCTGTCAGGTAGAAGTACTTCAATCTTGCCTCAAAAGAAAATAAGGAAGGGCATGCATTCATTAACTGGCTACACCATGATGGAAAACAACCAGTATGTAATACCAGATTGTCTCTCATTTGCTGCTCCAACTTATCAGTTAACTTGCTACTCACAAACTCAACTTCTGGAACTGAAGAAACTATCAACTTCAAATCATCAAAGTTATCTATTCTCCCTTCAGCAAATGCGCCAATTCTTTCATCAGTCAACAGTTCCAATGAGAAGCGGTTCAAACCCTCCAATATTTTCCACATAAATAAAAAATCATACAAGGAATTCGCTCTATCAATGTTCGAAGGAAACTCAGCTTGTAATTTGGTAGGGAAAAAGGGAAGTTTCTGCCATGAGAACCCAAGCTTATTCAAGGAGAAATTTGACTTAGAAACCCAATCAAGCATGTGGTTTTTGTCTGTTTTTTCTTCTTCAGCTATTTTATAGGTAAATACGTAAAGTTGATCCCAGAATTTTGACCCCACTACCGTGACAACATTTGAAGATATTTGATCCTCTAGAATTGCTTGATAAAGGGTCTTAGTGCGGTCAAGTTGTTTTCCTCTCAAGCTAAAAGATAATCTTGGCTTTGTGTTTGCAACACTTGGAGATACTATTGTCATTCTTCCTTGAGCAATATCCGTGTCTGAAAATTAATAGGGGAAAAATGGAAAATGTGTTAACAAAAATGTAGGGGTTGGTTCTTCATACTCAGAAAGTCAAATTGAGTATTATTAATAAGAGGAGATATCTCTCATCTTTGCAAGTTGGGGAAGGCTTACCAGATGACAATTTTTTGCTAATCTCTGCAGGTAAAAGTTGTCCCTCTTCACTTCTAATTACCTAAGAACAAGCAAATTCAAACAATTAAGAGAAAAGGTTACACCACCCAAAGCAGTTGAGATTTGACTTTCCTTGAAAGAAAATTTATATTACACCAAATCAGATGTTATTGTAGAGTAATGAACATTATTTATACTAAGATTCATCAACCAGAAACCGATATATGCAAAAGAAAATAGATTAACAAACTGTACCTCTGAAGAATTTGAAACACTTATCTCATACGAGATATTATTGTGTGTTTCTATACTACTCCTTTCTGAGGCATTCTGTAAACTTGAATCTGTGAAGTCTGGTTTGCTGATATGGTTATCCACTGTCACTGTCGGAAGTATATTCTTGGTGCTAATTTTAGGCAAGAGATAAGCTTCTACAACTTCTACTAAGGAAGAAGAAATATCAATACTTAGAATCTTATCAAAGTCCATTAAATTTGACTCTTCTTTGTCACGCACAAAGCGAACTTTTAGACTAGGGTTCTTAGTGATTCCTGCATGAGGGATATCTGTGAAACTGTCTCTTGGCTCAAACATTTGGCTTTTAAGAAGAGGAAAGATATCCAACGAAGACAATGCATTCTGCAGCTTTTTCACTAAGAAAAGCAAAATAGTTTCCGTGCAACTTTGACTAGGCTTTGACAAGCAAATTGAAGCAAATATTTGGAATTTCTTCAGCACAGTTAGATTGTGATCTGATAAGCCAATATCATGAATTCCAAGCAGATACTTGCCATTGCATAAATAATGAGCCAGAGATCTTGCAATACCACTCTCAACAAACTCAAAAGTTGACAAAGGCTCTCCCTGAGAAATTTCTCTCATCACTTCATCTAATATTTGAGTCGAATCTTGAAGATCACCAACATCATTTAATTGTTTGTCCCCACTATCATTTAGCGCACTGCACAAAGTCTTGAGATGTTGAAGAGTTTTACTATATGACATGTCAGAGTTAGCTACTCCATGGGCCAAATGGTAGCAATTTTTTATGCGCTTTACCAACTTGTGAACAACATCCTTTTTCAGCGTGCACGCTCTTACTTCAGAAGAGGGAACGCTAGATGAAACAAACACATAGCACATGCATCTGGGAACATCTCTGACATGTATGTTGTCCTCTGATTGTTGTGCAGATGCTATTGATTTTTCTTGCATTAAAAGCATGTTGATTGCATAAAATACTCCTTCCTTGACAAAAGAGCTTAAGAAAACATCAGGAAGTTTTTGCATCAGAATCTCAACAATCTCCATTGTATAAGTTAGTAGATGTATATCTTTTCTGGCCAACAACCCTGCCAAAAAACTGTCACACAAACAATTATAGAGGATCAATCTTACAAGATCACCACAAAATGGCATTACTTCAAATTTGTTGCATATTTACCTTGAGATATTTATATCTTTGATTGATTCCAAAAGCATATCAGGCGTGCTATAACCGACAATCCGTTTTATGATGGAAAGACAGGCACAGCATACACAATCATTTGCACCATTGTTCACAACCTATACGAATGTGGAATACAAAGTTAGCATACTAATAAATTTTATATGTGGTATATCACATAGAAGAACAAACCTGGATGGAAGCTGGAAGAAATTCTAGAGAGAATTTAAACAAGAAATTGGATTCGTCCATTAAAATCTTCTCCTCAGCTTGCATGTTTTGATTGTTTGGGACATCTCCCTCTCTTGAAGAAATTAGCAGGTTAGCTAACTTTAATGCTTTAAATACCTGCAGAAAACAGTTCTTTTAAGTAGAAATTAAAAACTCAATTTAACAATCATGCAGAAACAATATCTAGATCATATCTATTAGAATAAACTACACATTAAGCAAGAAATTATTAGGGCTAAAAGAATTCATATTATGTGTTAAGAAACATGTTATGACAGCATTGGAACAAAACTCGTCTAACTATAGTTATTTTACTAAAAAGAAAGAGATTTTAGGACAGCAGCATTCTGAAATTCAGATGGTCTTACGAAAAATAAAATTTCAATTACTATAATAATTATGCAATATATTTTTAGAAGATCATAATTATGCAATATTTTTCTTTTAATGGGCTCACAATCAGACTGTACTGGCCAAGATATACTAATTAATTTTTTATATTGTGATAATCAACCAAAATGTCCACAAGTGGAAGTTATATTATATTAAGGATCAATTGAATTAACAATGTTGTCCCCCATTCTTTTTCTTTTCATAGAATTTAAGCATCATTCATACTTCACAAAGAACTCGTGTACAATTGTATCTAATGCTTTTTTTTTTTTTTTTTGTATATTTTCTCTAGAATTTCGATCAAACAAATTAATTAAAAACTATCCAACTTCTTCCAATTATTTTCCTTTTCTAAAATTTGCCCATACTGTACCATCTAGCAGTCTTATAAAAAGCGAAATTTAAGTACAAGTCCCAGTAATTTTTTCACTTCCAGAACAGTAAACCTCAGCTAGATAATATTATTCAGTTTGCCTCTTTCTTTTTATTTTTTTTAATTGGCATCAAGTATACAGTTTACGTTGACTAATACGTTTACGCTGACTAATACGGGAGGTGACCGGCCCGGCCATCAAAATTTTGCCTCTTTCAACTTCCCTTTGGATAAGATTTCTTTTAAAAAAAAATGGGCGGCAAGTGTCCATGGTTGAGGAGAGACAGGAAACCATAATAAAGATTAAGCCAATGGAAATCTTTATATTATGAAGAAAAATCCCAAATTATTGTTATTGATGAAGACAAGATATGCCATAGGGAAGCATGACAGTTGGGTAAATGAATGTCAACATGCATAAGTTTTCACAAGATTAACTCCAACGAAATTCCATGTAATAATATTTATAGATTTCATGAGGAAATGGAGATCAAAGTAGAGAATAGAAACCTGACTATTTTGCACATCTTCAGTAGAAACAACCAAAGAGATATATGGCTCATCAGAACCGATTAAGATGCGGCTCAAAGTTTTGCTGATACTAAGCTCAAATAGGGTCCTTACAGCTAGCTTAGAATACATAGCGAGTCTGGAAAGAACACCAATTAAACCCTGAGAGACGAGAACAACAAAAGGTAAACATGCCTGTGCATAATATAAGTCTAAATAAATAGCAAATAATCCGCAATAGATAATTAACATCAAAAGGATGAGGATACTTAACGGAAAAGGCCACGCTGCTAAGTGACTTGTGATTATCATTAGCTAATAATTCCAAGGACTTCTGTAGCACCCCATGTTTGAGCAGTTCATCCATAAACTTAGGGGAATCGCGAACAGAGAAAACTATCCATTCCAGACAATAAGAAACAGTTCCAACCAGCTGCCACAGTACGAGAATAAAGCAGCTTAGCCAAACAAATATGTTAATTGATAATTAAGGAGGTCATAAATACAATAAACAACCCAAATAGTTGGCACTAACACCCCTTGTTAAGGTTGTAGTTGATAAATAAAAAAACAAAGAAGTCGAAGACCTGAGGGATAAGCCACAGAATGGCCATTGCACTAACCTTCACGTTCTCATACTGGAGAAAACTGCATAACGTAGGGACTGCTTCCATTATAATTGATGAACAATCAGGCGGAAGTTTCTTGCATACATTAGTTACTGTTTTAACCGCAATTTGCTGAACAATGCATATTGAGTTACCTTTCAATTGACAAACCATAGCTTATAGACAGAGATAAAAGACAATAGACTATGCTCTTCTACTAACCTGAACATTAGATGGAAAGAAATCGATATAAGTTAAGACCGCATTAACAGTTCCCGCTTGTAAACATGCAACAGGTTGTTCCCTCGAAAGCTTCTCCAATGCATCCAGACACTACTCAAACATGAATATAAAAATTATAGGTACCGTATCATACATAATAATGCAATTGTTGTATATACGAGGCAGAGTAAGAGCCACCTAGTTACCTGCTCAGCAACGTCCAAGTATTCGATAGCTAAAAGCTTTCCACAGAAGACAGGAATTGCGCCATGCCGCACGATTTCTTCGGCTATCGACGGCTTCACGACGCAGAGATAAGTTAGCGCTCTTACAGCCTGAAGCGTCATTTGGGGGTTGCCATCCTTGGAAGCAAGCTGTACTAGAGGCTGAACGATCGCCTCCAAGTGGTAGCCCTCCGCGCCGTCCTCCACGTCGTAGAGAACCTCGCAAAGCTCGGTCAGGGCGGCCAGTCTCACGGATTCATCAGATCCATCAGCGACGAGGTCAAGGACGACCTTGTTCATCCTCCGCATCAAGATGTACTCATCTTCGCCATCGAAGTCGAACGAATCATGATCGGGCAACCCATGGTCGGACGACTCCCCGTCGCCGTCCGAGGCAGAGTCCTGGGAGTTCGAGTGGGAGGCAGCAGAGTCCTGGGAGTTCGAATCGGAGGCAGAGGAAGAGGAGGAGTGGTTGCCTGAGGAGTTGCAATCCTGCCTATCCATTGTGAGTTCTTCCCCACAATCCGTGCTCTTCTGATCACGATCCATGGCGCCGCCTTAACAAATAGCGATTGAAAACAAGAAAAAAGGAATAAATCACCAGAGGGAAGAACGAGAGTCGGTGATTCTACACCGGAAGAAGAAGAAGAATGTGGCTTCAAGAGGCTGCCGATCGGATCGGAAGCGGCGAGACGACGACGGACGAGGGAGGGTTTCGATCGCACTGGATGAGAAGAAAGCGTCGGAGTAGGAAATCATGGGTCAGTTGTTATCTATTTATACATGGAATCTCCCGATTTTTTTTATTCAGTTTCCAACGGAATTGGCTCAGTCTTAATTATCTACGATTGCGCCTTCTGTTATTCCAATAAAACTGTTTTATCTTTATCTTTTTTTTTATTATTATTATGTTTAATTTTATCCTAAAATTATTAACTGATCCGCCTAATTAATCTCCAATTAACATCACTGTTATAACGTTATTTATTAGTACGTCAATAAGTGTATTAATAAGAATCTATCTTTTCCAATTGTTTAAAATTAATTTGAGGGCCAGGGGCGAAGTAATGAAAGTGGAAGAAAATAGAGGGCATTTCAAAAAATAATAATAATAATAATAATAATAGCCAATAAAAATTCGGTATCGATTTTGTTTTTGTCCGAAGGGAATCCACTGATAGACTACTATATTTATATGTAAGGAAGTAAAGTCAAATTGCCAACTTTACTTGCGGAGTAATGAAAAAGGGGGTGAAATATTTTAATGTTTCATTTAAATATATTAAATCAATTTAAAAACTAAATATTCATATAAATTTAATATTTTAAGTTGTATTTTTACAACTATAAAATCATAAAATCATCCAGAATATGTGTCATATATATAACCTTTTATTAACTAACTCTTAATTAATTTGATGAATATCAAAAGTAAATTACACTAACGTTCTTATTTTTTTCACATCGAAAATAATTTCAAGATTTATTAGTAATTTCAATTAGAAATTTAACGAGACTCAACTATGATATATTATTAAGAATTTTTCTCATTAATTAATATGAATTTAGAGTTTGAGACTAGCTCCACTGTATTATTAGAAATTTTTTGAACTCAGCTGTAGCATATTATTGAGAATTTTCTCATTAATCAATTATAGATCTAGAGTTCGAGACCCACTGTAATATATTATTGAAAATTTTCTCATTGATAGGTATTCATGTATTCTGTTAAGATTATTAATAATTTGCTTGGGTTGTGTTTTATATAAAAAAATACATTTTCATGGTTTTCTTTAGTCTACATTGTAGGTTTGACAACACCGTGGATAAAAATTTCTATAAATATCTTGAGTTGACAATATTAGAAAGTATATTTCTTTACATTTTGACTAAGATCAAGTATAATATATATTTTTATCAATTTAATATTTTAATATAAAAAATTAAATTAAATTTTTTTATAACTAGTATATATATATAGAGAGAGAGAGTTGTGTTATCCTGCGGGACGCACAAGACTGTACGCGCCCGCAGGTAACACCAGTTTTCTTTCAAAGATTTTTTTTCATTTTTTTTAATCATTTTAAAAATTAATATTTATTAAATATAAATCTTAAATTTATTCTTATACTCATAAACAACCAAATTTAGTCATTTTTATTTTTTTTTAAAAAAACATAATACTATAACTAAATTAGGAAGCCTAAACCCCATAGGTAAAATTTTAAAATTGTAT
>JBAMIE010000063.1:3887366-3917239 GCA_037177295.1 Kaempferia parviflora
CAAACTACAACAAGATGAAGATGTCGAGGTGATTGCATAAATTTGCTAACTATATGGACAACATATGAGATATTAAGAGAGACAATTCTGCTTCTTACACTTCCAACATGGCTCTATACTCGGCCTCTATGGCAGATTTAGAGAGACAATTCTGCTTCTTACACTTCCAAGAAATCAAGGCATCTCCAAGAAAAATGCACCAACTTGTTGTAGACTTTCTAGTATCCAGGCAGCCAACCCGATCTGCATTACTGTATGCAGTCAATTGAAGAGCAGATTTTGTTGGAAAAAATAACCCACGAGTAGATGACTCAATTAAGTATTGAATAATGCGACAAACTACAACAAGATGAAGATGTCGAGGTGATTGCATAAATTTGCTAACTATATGGACAACATATGAGATATTAAGTCTTATGATTGTTAGGTAGATAGGACTACCAACAAGTTGCATATATAAAAAGGATCAGGCAAAAGCTCGCCTTCATCTTTCCGATATTTCACATTCACCTCCATTGGCGTATCAACAGCAGTAGCATCCTTTAAACCAACTAACTCAATAAGATCTTGGATATATTTATGTTGATTTAAGAACAAATCATGATCTTGAGAGTGAACTTCCAGCCTCAAAAATGTGAGATGTCCAAGATCTTTCATTTTAAATGTACTATGCAACATATTTTGAATCTTAATGATCAGTCCGTTGTCATTACTAGTGATGATAATATCGTCAACATAGACCACGAGAAAAATCATACCAGTGGTTGTCTTGTAAAAGAAAAGTGATGAATCATACTGACTTTGTGTGAAAGAGAATGTAAGAAGAGTGGTGTGAAACTTCTAAAACAATGCTCTAGGTGCCTGCTTCAACCTATATATAGAGCGTCTTAGCTTGCAAAGTGTTATGTAAACTTCCTCTTACATATCCCCATCCAAGAAGGCATTTTTGACATCCATATGATGTAAAGACCAAGATTTAGAGGATGCAATAGCAAGAATGGTTCTCATTGTGGTTATCTTAGCAGCTGGTGTGAAAGTTTCTTCGTAGTCAAGGCCATATTCTTGTTTATTGCCAAGAGCAACCAATCGAGCTTTGTATCTATCCAAAGATCAATCAGACTTGAGTTTCACTGTATAAACCCACTTACTACCAATAAGTTTAACATTTGGAGTCCCAAGTATGATTTTCCTCAAGTGCTTTGAGTTCTGCTTCTATTGCTTGTGGTCAACACTCATGTTTCATATCTTGTTTATAACAAGTGGGAATGAAAATAGAAGACTAAGTAGTAGACATAGCCACAGGATTTGAAAAACCTTACCTTTTCGTAGGTTTGTGAGGTCTAGAGCTTCTTCGAAGAGGAGGTGGATCATTGTAAACGGGATTAGATACCGCAAGAAGACGTGGAGGAACTTCAGTGAGACCTATAGGAGGATCAGGTGTCGAAGGAGTATGCCTACGATAAACATAACCAGGTTGAAACTTTGGAATTGGTGTTGGTGACTCAGGAAAATGTGGTAAAGTAGATAGGGAAGTGAATATTGAGGTATATTGTTTACTAAATAACGGCTGATTTTTTTTTTTTTTAAATAACATTCCTAGAGACACGAGTTCGACGAGCACGAGGATCATAGCAAAGAAATCCTTTTTCGGTTCCAGCATGCCCTAAGAAAGCACACTTGACAGAGTAGGCAGTAAGTTTATTATTTCTTTCATGTGTAGGAAGGTGAACACAACAAACACATCCAAATATATAAATATTGGAATAATTTGGTACATGCCCAAACAAACGAAAGTAGGGAGAATCATTGCTCAAGTTGGGAGATGGTAATCTATTAATCAAATAAACAACAGTAGATAAAGTTTCACACCAAAAGTGAGAGGGAACACAAGACTCAATTAGAAGAGTACGAACAACATCAAGAAGATGACGATTCTTTCTTTCAACCACATCGTTTTGTTGTAGAGTGAAAGGATAAGAACGTTGTGATATGATACCATGACTTTGAAGAAAGAATTGAAATTCATTTGACATATATTCACCACCTGAATCAGATTGCAAGATTATGATTCAGGAGTGAAAGAATTGTCATAAGATTTTGATTCAGGAACATAGAGAAAACCTCACTTTTAGATTGAAGAAAATATACAAGTAAAACGAATGAAATCATCGATAAATGTAACAAAGTATTCCTAATGTTCATGAGAGAATTAAGAGCAATATCCTATACATCAGTACGTACGAGTTCAAAAGGTTTGGTGGTACCATTTTTATGCAACGGAAAAGGAAATGTTTTGCTTTTGCCAAGTTTGCAAGATGCACAATCAATAATATCAGTATTGGAACAAGAAGTCGAATCTTTATTTCCAAGTAAACCAGATTTAAGCAAGACTCGAAGCACATGAGAATTAGGGTGTCCTAAACGTCTATGCCACACCTGATTATCACATTGAACAACATTAAAAGCAACATTATTTAACATTGGAAAGAGAGATAAAAACAAAGGAAAGAGATGTCTCACTTTAGGCCCCTTCGCGATCATCTTCCTGGACACTTGATCCTGCACAAGAAACTAGAATTTGAAAATTAAATAGTACAATTTGTTGTCAACCAATTGACCGACAGATATCAGATTAGTGGATAGCTTAGGAGACAAAAATAGTATTCAAAGAGGGTGAAATATCACCAACAGCTGTGATAGGTAAGGAATGACCATCGACAGTATGAATATGAAGATCTCCTTCATATTTTTTTAACATTATTTAAAGGCAAGGGAGTGTTGGTCATGTGATTTGAAGCACCATAATCAAATTATCAAAATACCAAGGCTTAGGTTTAGAATTTTTATTACTCGAAAGCCTAAAGCAAAAAGGGCAGAGACTATCATTGATGATACAACACTGAACATCAGTCATATATCTGGTTCCTTTAAACCTCCTTTGAGCAGCGTAAGAAACCGGAATTGGAGTAGAATATTAAGCTTTTTGCTCCAAGACTGCTTGTGTAATGAGCTGTTGTTCTTCCCTGAGAAGCTCTCCTACACACATATCCAATAAAGGTTGCTTAAAACTCCCTCCTTAACTTCATTAAAAATTGATCACGCTTGCTAGTCTCATGCACATTTTGGATAGCAATGAGTCCTTCGGGAGGATTACTTGCATATACAATATCGGTGTAGTCCAAAGATTTCCAAAAGAAGAATAAAACTCTTGAATTGACATGCTCCCTTGACTGTGCTGATCGAACTCGAGCTCTAATTGAAACCTTCGTATTGAATTACTTTGGTTGTAAATTTTCAAAATAGTCCCACATTTCTCTAGAGGTCTTATAAGGCTTGAGATTGAGAAGTATGGAGGGTTCCACACTTCCAAGGATCCAGGACATAATCCAAGCATCCTTTACTTCCCATTTCACATATTTCTCCTTCTCGCTGTTAGGTGTAAGATTTGTCCCATAGATATGACTCCATGACTCCTTTCCCTTTACAAAGATCTGAAATCGGAATGCCCATGCAGAATAGTTCTTGCCATTAAATCGAACAAGAAAATGTTCAGATCATTCTAAAGACATGTTTTCAACCCGAAACAAGTTCTAAGAGATATGTTCTAAGAAAATAGACTAGAGGAACACGAAAAGAAGAACAAACCACTAAGAAAATGTATCAAGTGCTTTATTTACATAGAATATTAGGGAAATTAGAGTTTATCCACCAACAATAGCCAAGTTTGACTTTTCCCTCTTTGTTTTGATATATACTTTGCACACTCATGGTTAATAAAGTTGACACTTTACCCACCTAATTGTCACTTATCTAAATGAGATTATGTTTCCTATTTGTGGTTCTATTACATTTCCCACTCTTAGTTAAGACCTTTTACCTCATATATGTGGGATAGTGATGCTGATAACCTCATAGCTTTTAATCAATGGTGCTGAAGTGATACATAAAATAAACATTTCTCAAATGGGAATTGGGCTATCCCTTTATGGTTTTACAACAAATATACTCATAAAACACAGGTGTATAGTGATGCTGATGATGTCATAACTTTTAATCAAAGGAGATGGAGTGAAACATAAAATAAACTGTTCCCAAATGGGAATTGGGCTATCCCTCTACGGTTTTATGCCAAATATACGGATGAAAACATAGGTGGATAGCGATGCTAATGATGTCATAACTTTTATTCAAAAATGCTGAAGTGATTCATAAAATAAAACAGTTCTCAAATGGGAATTGAACTATCTGGAGCTAGTGGGTAAATAGTACATTTTCTAAAAAATTGTTAGGGGACAATGCTTTCTTGGAAATCTAAGTGACAACTTACTTGCATGAGTTAAAATTTTGACTAGCTCTACTGCATTTTTCTTAGTTGTTTGTTGTCATTGTATTAATTTTTAAAATTCCAGAAGTTCTTTCCATCATTGACTAAAATTGTTGGGACACTTGGGCCAAAATCACGATCGGTGGAAACACTTGAGGCATGCCTCAAAGCCGGAATGTCAGGTTTGTCTTCTTTTTCTTGTATATATTGATTGGAGTTGTGCTATTATTATGTCTCATGATTCTCTTTCACGTGACTAAATTGTTCATGCTATACCATTTTTGTTTTGCAAGTTGCACGATTCGATTTTTCTTGGTCAAATGCGGAATACCATCAGGAGACACTTGACAATTTGAGGATTGCTGTGAGCAATATCAAGAAGCCATGCGCTGTAAGTGAACACTCCACATCTTTTTTACATCGTTGGTAAGGCTGTCTAAAATATTGTAACATCTAATGTTAAACTTATTAATCAAATCTACTCAAGAATGCTTGAGCAGTGCCTTTGTGTAAGTTTAAACATTAATGTAGAATCACTTTGGAAATAAAATCATTTATTAAATTATTACATATCATGGATGTAGTACTGGTGGTGAAAAGTTACATTTTTCTTGGGTAAAATTTATTTTGGTCCTTGAGGTTTCAACTCAATTGTAAAATAGTCCCTGATCTTTTAATTTACTTTAATTTAGTCTCTCACATCATTTTCAAACAATATTTTCCTACTAAAAAAATATAAAATGACCAACTCACTCTTTCACTATATTTCATTCAAACACATTAAAAATAAAATCATCCCTAATATATAAATATTGAAGTAAAATAATCCCTAATGAAAAAAATAAATAGTCCCTAATTTATAAAATTATTATAAATGTAAAAAATAATTTTTTTTTACAATATATCTAAAAATATATACAAATATATTAAAGAATGCAATTTCTCAATGATACATTAAAGATAAGTCCTAATATATATAAACTAGAACTGTTTTGGCTGATTATTAATATGTGATAAAAAGGTGATGCGCTCACCCTCAGCGCCCTCGCCATCCCGTCCCTGGGCCAACACAGAGGAGGTAAATCATGGTGACTACTAGCGATTAGCGCAAGTGGTCAAGGCATGGGGAGGGCATACTCGGACATGTTGAGTTTCGACCCCAAGACCTCATGTGGCAACCTCTCATGCCTTAACCACCGCACTGCCCGAGGGGACTTGACTAATTATTAATATAGTTGATAGGAAAGTAGTCCTGCAACTAAATTAATAATCAGCCAAGAAGGTTCTAATTTGTATATATTAAAACTTTACCTTTGTTATATTATTGGGAAATTACATTCTTTTGTATATTTGTATATATTTTTAGGTAAATCGTAAAAATATATTGTTTTAAATTTATCATCATTTTATAAAATAGGGACTATTTTATATTTTTTTCATTACTTAGAAACTTTTTTACTTCAATATTCATATGTTAGGGATGATTTTATTGTTAATGTATTTGAATGAAATATAGTGAAAGGGTGAGTTGGTCATTTTATATTTTTTAGCTGGAAAATGTGAGGGACTAAATTAAAGTAAATTAAAAGCTCATGGACTATTTTGCAATTGAGTTGAAACCTAAGGGACCAAAATAAATTTTATCCCATTTTTCTTAGGGAATTGTCTAATCTCCCTCTCTGGTTTATCTAGTTCACTTAATTGTAAAATGTGTAAGTGTAGCTATACTTTTCTAGCTTCACCTTTTCTTTTGCTTGATTATTGGTTCATATTCTAGAACACACACTATAACCTAGAGGCTGGGGTATTCACTATGTATGTTAAAGCAGTTTTAACTAAAGAACTTTGTCCTTGTATTCTTCATTGATGATGGATCTGCAGCTCGAACGATTGTAGCTTATGAAGTCTTGGAGTGCATGGATGCCATGGATATCTATAAATAAACAATTTACTATTTTCTTGCATCAAACAGGCTGTAGAAAGTTGAAACAATCATCGTGAGTATGTTGACCTTCTTTAACTCGTTCACTTTAAGGCAAGATCTCTTATATGTTGTGGTATAGACATCAAATCATTTGAAATTATTTATATATGCCTTATTTAGTTATTTATTAAATGTTTTAGGTAACAACCTAGGTGACCACAAAGGCATTTGTGGTAGGAAACCACATCCTATATCGCATGTGTGATCCCTCATGTGGTTGGCTAATATGCAGTATTTTTATGATAGCATATGCAGCCTACAAATGCAAACATCTAAAAAATATTGAAATTGTGGTTCTTTCAGATCAAATATCCCCTCTCAAATAATCAGAGCTTCTATGGTTCTTTACTCTTTCCTAGAACATTATTTTTTGTGGTCACTTAGCCACATGTGCCAGGAAACGACATCAGCTTTATGTACCTATGCTTGAACCTGCTTTATGTGGTTTTGTCCATAGGATATAACTTCCTTCTGGAATGCACTCAAGAAGTTTCAGAATTTCCAAAGCTTCATTTTGTCCTGAGACATGTGCCTTGTTCAATCATAGTTCTTTACCTTTTTTTAACACAACAATTTAATGTTAACTTTGTCTTGCACTTTAGAGCAATTTGTGCTTTTCTAATTTTCACTAATGAGAATTTTCTTTGCATTTGTTCGTCCTTGATGTAACTATGATTTTATTGAACTATTTGAAAAGCTGTAATGCATCTCCTTCTGCCCTGTCATTGGTAGGTTATGCTAGACACTGTGGGTCCTGAACTTCAAGTTTGCAACACATCCGGTGAACCAATTGAGTTAAAATCCGGTAACAACGTCACTTTAACTCCAGATGGTTCTAGAGTTCCATCAGCTGAAGTTTTACCCATAAATATCTCTGGTCTTGCAAAGGTGATAATCGAGGACTTTTTTGACATTTTGTGCCTTTTTACTAGTATCACACATAAGTAGAAGATAATAGAATTTATCACTTTTCTAAAGGAATTTGTTTTCGTCCAACCTGAAAAGAAATTGTACCAAGCTGTAAGCTTTTTTAGTAGTTTAACGGAAAAGAAATTACAAACCTATTTTCCGCCCCAATTTAGTCGTACTAAACTATAACCTGGGAACATGTCATGGAAAATGGATTTTTTTTAAATAATATTTTATAAACACATTTTACACTCTTACAAAAACACAGTTTCACACATAATCTATAGTTTTATACTATGACATTTAAATCTTGCACCATTTTAGAACTGTGCTTTTGGAACATTTGAATGAAAGATGCTAAATGATCAAATAAATTTTCTGAAATCAATTTCCCTTGTCTTTAATATCAATTATATCCAATTACTTGCAAATGTACTGATTTTTTTTTTTTCAACATTGCTAATCAAAGTAAAATACAAATGTTAATAAGCTAGTGTAGCCTGTGGCATGGAAAATGTTGCTGCCAGAAAATTGGTTTAGCACATGCCATCAAACACCCATTAGAGGCTTGAGGCATGAAAATGCGGAAAACAACTTTAGTTAAGCAATAGTAAAATCGATGCTATTTACATTTGTATAGTCATCATTTTTTTTTGTTTTCCTATTTTGCAGCGACTTTATATTTCTTTTTTTTTTTTGGTTAATTGTGACTGTTCCTTGAAAGTGCAGGCAGTTAAAAAGGGCGATACTGTTTTTATAGGTCAGTATCTTTTCACTGGAAGTGAGTCAACATCTGTATGGCTTGAGGTGATTCTGTTAAGCTTTGATTTTCCCGAGCATTTTCTTCTTTTACTTTTAAGAATCCTTCTTAAAGAATGTGTATACTTATCGACAGGTTGTGGATACAGTAGGTGACGATGTAAATTGTCTTGTGAAGAACAGTGCTACACTTGCTGGGTCCATCTTCACCATGCACGTGTCACAAGTTTCTATCAATTTACCAACTCTTGGTAGTAGAGATAAGCAGGTTGGTGTCAGAACACAAAAATACTGATTGTTCATATTGATAAATTTTCCAGTTTGGTCAGTTCTGCATAGCTTGTTTCTAGATGATTTTGACCAAGGTTGACAGTCTGACTCCAAATAGTTGAGATTTGAATGGTGTGATGACAAGGATAATGACGAAAATGATGATGACAACAATGCAAGAGAATTCTAATTTTCTTTATAGCCTGCATGGTGGCTATTAAAAAGACAACCCTAGAATAACTGCAAGTTCATGGTGGTTAGCTTAAAATATCATGAATTTAGATATTTGAAGTTCTTTTTTTACATATGAAGTAACTTAATGTTTTCCAGTGAGCTGTTGCATTTTTTATCAAATCTGACCAAAGTCATCAACTAGTTATGTTTATTCTTAAGTTGGCATTGCCTCTGAAAACTTATCCAAGATGGTCTCATCATTCAGCATCAGATAGACAAACCTCCCTGTCAACCACTTTCATTTCTTGTTTGTTTCTTGAAGCAATTTTTGATTGATTATTCAACAACTGATCTGGTACCATTTTAGGTGATCTCGACCTGGGCTTTACAAAACAATGTTGATATCATTTCCCTATCTTACACTCGTCACGCAGAGGATGTGCGCGAGGTGAGCTTCTTTAATCGCTTTGTTTATCCATGCTTCACAAGCATGGCACCAGTAATAATTGGAAATGCCGAGTCATTTTAAAAATCCTCTCAATTATATGTCAGAATATATATATATATATATATATAGTAGTGATTTTAATATATATTTCAATCTGTGGACTATCTCAACAATTCATCCAGATTTAACTTTAAAATTTTAAATCACTCCTTCAAATATCTCTCTTCCAACCAAACCCAGGTAGTTTTTTGTTGTTTACAATTGATAGTTACATGATTTTAACTGAAGTTTGTAATGATTATTGTTGCTATTATGATTTTTTAATACCATTGTTATCTGAGAACCAGTTTTACCTGTTATTTTGCAGCTTAGAGAATTTCTCAGATCTCAAAATCTACACTATACACAGATTTATGCCAAAATTGAGAATTTTGAGGTAGGCACTGTTACCTTGTAGTTTTTTTTTATACTTTTTTCATCTCTAATCTCTCTTATGTTTTTATTCCCTTCTTTAGGGGTTTGAACATTTTGATGAAATTCTGCAAGAAGCAGACGGTATAATTCTTTCGCGAGGGAACCTGGGGATAGATCTTCCTCCAGAAAAGGTTTTGCCATCATAAATACAACTGTTAATAATATCTTAAATAAATAGCTGGGATGCATAATTACTCACCAATTAACTCTATTTATATGATGATGTATCTTGCTGATTGAATATGTGCATTGAAGGACCACATATTTCTTTCTTCAGGGAAACTGGAGCTAGATCTCCCTCTCAATATTTTATGTTGTCCACAAATCTATTTAATTGTAATGCTTTACATGTAGCCAAATATTAGATATGCAAGGTACATATAATGTATGCCAGCCAACATGCTGTTTAGGCAGGACTGACACGAGGTTTGCTTATTACAGTTGAGTTTCTGGACGATAATCAAAATAAGTCGTGCCAGTTAATTAAATTAATCAAACTAGTCCTTTAAAAAAATTTATATATATTCTGAAAATGAGAAGAATACGATCATAACAAATTTAATGAACATTTACTATATATTGATATGTTATATAATTCACTCTTAGAGGGATCGGCGCTTGTGAATCTTTTTTGCACACATAATCTATGCTTTGGTGTTGTGAGTGCTAAACGCTTGTTGAGTACTAAACAATTTATTGATTTTATAGACTTTCCTAATATTATGCAACACAAAAATTTTAGTATAAGGATTATTAGATTGATTAAATTGACATGCTATGTGATAAATGTAGATCTAATCCTTTTGTGATTGTACTAGATGAATTCTCCAATAACTTAAATATGTGTTCAGGTGTTTATTTATCAGAAGACTGCTGTTAAAAAGTGCAACATGGCTGGAAAGCCTGCGATTATCACTAGAGTACTTGACAGTATGGTTGACAATTTGCGCCCAACTCGTGCAGAGGCGACTGACGTAGCAAACGCAGTTCTGGATGGTTTGTTGCTATAATTGATCAAATAAAGCTTGTTTAGTATCATTTTCAACTTCGATGAAATGGCTACATTTTCAAATCCAGGTACCGATGGTATACTATTAGGCGCAGAGACTCTGCGAGGTCTCTATCCTGTCGAAACCATAAGGACTGTTGGCCAGATCTGCTCAGAAGTATGTTCAGTATTACAAATCAGAATTGTGGCGACAGCAATTTCATAGCGCTATCTATTCCTTGATTTTACAAACTATAAGCAAACATCATCCTTTTTTGTAGGCTGAGAGTGTATACAACCAAGCTCACCAGTTTAAAAAGATAATACAATATGTTGGAGAACCAATGTCTCATGAAGAATCTGTTGCATCATCAGCAGTAAGTACATCTGAAATGCTGTTATTTAAAACTTGTAACTTGCTATCTCAAAGTGCTAATGGATTCTTTCGCCTTTTGTTCTCATTGTAATCCAGGTGCGCGCGGCAGTCAAAGTCAAAGCGTCTGTGATTATCGCGTTTACTACCACAGGAACTGCTCCCAGGTAATTTGATCTTAGCAAGCTGCGATACTGCAGCGACAATCTTTCGTATACCTGAATTCAAACGTTGCGCTGTTGCAGATTGGTAGCTAAGTATAGACCTCCAATGCCTGTTTTGGCTCTCGTCTTTCCGCAAGAAAAAATCGACTCGTTGAACTCAAATTCTCTAAGCACCATAAAGGTACTAAAGTTTTTTTTTTCTTTTGTTTTTTCTTTTCTCTTTTGAGCAAACAAGTTTCAGATCGTGTTGTTTCGAATTATTGTTTCCAGGCTAGGCAGTGTCAAGCATTAAGAGGCATCTATCCGATTCTGGCCATGTCTAGCTCGGTAAGTTATTGAATGTTTCGATACATGGAAGGTGTAATAAGAGATCCGTGAGCAAGGATCATAATGTTCTTGCTGATACGGTTGCAGGGGGAGATCAACCTGAAGGAGGAGGTCGCTCTGAAACTTGCTCTGGACTATGGCAGATCGGTGGGCATTCTGAAGCCTTACGATCGGGCAGTTATCTTCGAGAAGATCGGCGACTCTGCCGTCGTCAAGATCGTCGAGTTTGAAGATTCTTGAACAATTTCACTCATCGTCGACTACATTTTATGCAATAATTGCTCTTTAACAATAATGAGCTACCAATAAAAGTGAATGAAAAGGGACGAAATATTCACTTGGATTTACTGGATTTTTCAGATTCATGTCTCTTTTTTGTTTTTTGTTATTAATATGATTCCTTGAATAGAACGACAAAGATGATGCTGCAGATGCAGATGAAAATGATTACTACGTCGAAGGTGAGCGCCGTAACGGCCTGGTCGCTGAGCTTCATGTTCTTGCCGCCGAGGCGGTCGACGGTGTCGGGGATGGAGACCCAATCGCGGACGTCCTGCTCGTAAGGGTCCTCCAGCAACATCCTCATCTGGCGCAGGCGGCGGCTCTCCGCCTCCTGCGCCAGCGTCCAGTCGTAGAACCGCCGGCTCTCCTCGTCGCTCAGCACGTTGTAGGCCTCCCGCAGCTGGACGAACTTCTCCGACGCCGACTTCAGCGGAAGCGCCGTCGTGTCCGGGTGGTACTCCTTCGACAGCCGCCGGTACGCCGCCTTGATCTCCTCCGTGTCCGCCTCCGCCGTCACCCCCAGAAACCTGACAGCACGCCGTCGTCGTGTTTTCTTAGTCATGCTGTCGAGGTGTTTGACAAATTGAAAGGGATAAGGGAGGAAGAGGCGTCGCCCCGACTTACTGGTAGTGGGAGGTGGTCGCTGTGTTGATGAGGTCGGCGAATCTTTCGCCGAGGTACTCCTCTTCTTTCTTAGTTGCAGTAGCATCGTTGTCGCCGTCCGGCTTCTTGGTTTTGCCGCCGACCCAGCCTTCGTCGGGGCTGGACCAGTGGATTCTGGTGTCGACGCGACGCTTGCGTGGGGGTTCGCCGGAGGAAGTGTCGGAGGAGTCGGAGGAGACTGCGTAGATGGGGCGGAGAGCAGGAGGAGTTGCGCGTGTAGCTCGACGGCAGAAGAGCGGGGGGAAGGAGGGCGACGCAGTGGATGCCGCCATTGAGAAAGGCCAGTGGATTTTCACACGGAATAAAATAACTTATTTATTTATTTATTTTAATTTAAAGAATAAGATAAATAAAGGAAGAATGGAGGAGAGATACAAAATAATGAAAATTTGGATATATTGTGTGACGGATATCCATAGCGTGGGATCTCTACTGTGCATTTAGGGCCATAAGAATTAACTAAATATTCTATTTGTTTTCGTTATAACTAAAATATTACTTTAAAAATGAGCCACAAGTTCACAATGTAGATAGTTTTAGAGATTTTTAATTTAAGAAAAGATAATATTATTCGTCCCAAATGATCCCGTATCATCTGTCTAATAATAAGATACAGGTAGGTAAAGATAAATAAGTCATGGAAAAAATTTTACTCTAGTATTTATATGAAAAGATCAAATACTTACACCCACGAAGAGAAAGCATTTTGCACCTGCAAAGAGAAGTGTATAAATAAGAAAATTTAAATTTACAAAAATATTTTTCAAAGGATTTTTTTAACATCTTTCACAAAGTATTTATTTTCTAAAAGATTATTTATTTTTCAAAAATACTTTTATTTGGATAGCAAAAGAAACACTTTCTAAAACTACTATCTTTTTTGTTAAAGAAAATATTTTACAAAACTCTTTTTGAAGATAATGTTTTTTTGAATATATTTTACTTTGAAACTTTGTCAAAAATGTGTCTTTTTAACAAAATCTCCCCTTAACCTAAGGTTTTCTTTTTAACAAGTGTTAAAAAAAAATCCTAATTACAAGCTAAGTATGCACAAAAATACATATATATAAATCAACTATCAAAATATTTTTATTTAATTTATTTAGCATCTTAATAGTACTAAATTTTCAAACATGTAATTTTTATGAGTTTTAAGAGATGATTAATTTAATGATTTGGGATTAATCACATTTATTCCAGTTTGATTAATTCATTTCGTATTAATTTAAAAGAACATTATTAAAATTGTTTAAGTAATTAAATTGATTAAACAATTAATTAAACTTGATTAATTGTTAATTAAGTTATTGCTTTTAGATTATCTTTGAATTAAATTACTTAATTAATTAAGTTAGGTTTAATTAAATTAATTTCATATTTCAATTAATTATTTTTGAAATAGGTTGAATTTTAAATAAGTGCAACAATTAATTTTAAATTGAAAGCATGGTTTAATTGAATTTGGATTAATTTAATTAAATTCACTTTTATAGCATTTTCTACTTTTTACCAAATAGGCTCCCGGGACTGTGGTACAGTAGTAAGAACGCTCAATTATCTCCCAAATACCTAAGTTCAATTTCCAACTACAATGTATTTGCAGAGATTTTTCTTCCAAATGAAATTTACAACTAAGGGATGCTGGCTTCTGAGCCGTCCACCGCTAATGCTTATCAATTTACCTGGTGACTGGTGAAAAACTTCCGTGGAGTCGAGCCGGTCACCCCAAGCTCGACGTTACCCAACCTAATTAATTATTTTTTTAAAAAATTTTACCAAATCAGGAAAAGTTCCAACACAAGTTTTCATAAGAGATACCAGATATTGTACTTATTTACAATGTAATGTACATTGAATGAAATACAACTATGAATTCTTTTACCTAGAGAATTAGTTACATCAGGCCTGTTGATGAATGGAGTTTGTGCATTCTGGATTGACTCTGTAAGTAACAGTATGCCCTAACTGCGCTTGGATTTTCCTGCACTTTGTAGTTCATAGTGGAGATAAAATGACTCCCCTTGACCCTCCATCGCCGCCCTTCTCTCTAGACTGCACAGCGTGAGTTGCTTCAGCAGCTTCTCCAGGCATGAGTACACGCACCTGTTTGGATCCTGCAAGGAAGGGTTTGTGGATAAAACTGCAGCGTTTACTGCATCGGCTACGAACTCGCGCTGTGGCACATCAAGTAGATATCCAAGGCTTGATGCTGCAGGAACTTTATAGGCCAGCAATCCAACAATGTCCTGCAGTACATGAAAAGAGACGTCGATGGCACACGCATCAATGATATGAACTTTTGGAGTTAAAATGAAACAGTAAATACCACAACATTGATTGTACAATCATAAAACTTTATTGCCCAGCCTTTGTTTGTGTAAATATTATATCTTTTCATTATGCACATATATCTTAGTCTACATTTTCCAGCTCATGTAACAAGTTTATATATATAATCTCTTCTATGAGACTGCAATAAATTATTTCCTTTCATCAAATTTAATAACTTAAATATCATTCTATGACTTTGTCAACTCTGATTCATGATAAAGATAAATGCACAAAATGTACAAATGGCATATATATGACCGAAACTATGAAAAGAATTATTGAACGAAAGGGACCATCAACCTTTTCAAATTATTAGTAGATACCTCAAGCAGGTCAGCATAACTCTTTATTTCGTAAAACTTGGTTATCTCAGCGCTGCCATAACTTACTGCATCTTCTGACTGTCCTACCTACAGAGCAAACAAGCATATGTTAGTATGACAACCGGCAAGGTAACTTCACATTTTTTGTTTGTGAAGTTTCTTTTTTCTACATACAAAGATGCCCAATCACCCAATGCAATGGTCGAGGTAATAGTATGGAATTAGGAATGGGAGTTTGACTAAAAACTGAACCAAACTAAACCAAAATTCTCAGTTGGTTTGGTTTTCATTGAAAATATTTAATTCAGGTTGAGAAACTCTATCAAAGATTTTGATTTGACTTATTTCCTTAATTCAAACAAAACAACCATAAGTAAAAGATATAATATTTTAAATTAGAATTTTAGTATTTTTCTAAAACACAAAATTCAGTAATATGTCAATTTAAAGCTATAATTATGATATTTGGTTCATATGATAACTGTGTCAGGTAGAATCATACTGACGAGGTTTGATTTAGATTGTTCCAGTTTCTAAAAGAATTTGATTCATGTACTCTGAAAAAAACAGCAGTATGAATTACCTGAATAGGGTATGATTTGGCTTGAGCGAAATGAACATCCTTATGAATTCAAAGTGGCATTTTATCAAAAGGCACACATTTATCAAAGAGTTTTAATTTTACCAAAAAATGCATATTCCACAGTAAATATACCAAACAGTCCTTCCCTTGCCCAAACACTCCTAAAATTTTTAAAAACACTTTGATCACCTTCCAATTGTCAAAAATAAAAAACTAAAGGCGAGAATAAACTCCTGAGAGTATCATGAATGTAACGAGATCTCATATTGTCATTCTCTGACCACCAAAAAAAAAAAAAAAAACTATTTGAAGTACCATCAAAGTGTTTCTGTTTTTTTTTAAATCCAAATTAAGAAGCGTATAAATGAATTTTTGGAAGCACTTTGAATACAACAGTGGTCTCATATTGTCATTTTTAACCAATAGAATGTCATCAGGATGAGCTTCTAGTGGACAAAATCAAGAAAAATTCGTTTAGATTCCTAAAAATACAGCGAATGTAATAGTGATGTCTTATTGTCATTTTAACTACCAGAAGACCATTGAAAAAAATTATATTAATGGTGTTCCGGTAGTCAAAATCAAAAAGCAAGGGCTTGAATAGATTACTGGGAGCACTAGCACCGTAAATAGAATGATGTTCTTATATAGTTATTTTGACCATTTAAAGTTCATCAAAGAGTTTTTGAAAAATCACCACCATCAAGCTTGATGGCCTTCCAGTACACGAACTTTGCACATGATACACTGGTGGCCTTTCAGTTGTCAAAATGACAATATAATGTTACTATTATGTTCAAGGTGTTCCTAGAAATCCATTCATCCATTTCTTGATTTTGATTACTAAAAGGTGATGGAGTGTTTTACCAAATTCACCTTGATGGTTTTCTATGATCAAAATGACTATGAGAATACTATTACAATCACAATGTTCCCAAAAATAAACTAATGTCCCAAATTTTGAACATTAGAAGTTCTAATTAACACAATAACAGACCATTATCATATTCACAGTGCTCCCACAGGAATCCATTCATTTCCTTCTTGATTTTGATGACTACAAGTTCATCAAAGTGTTTTCCTAAAGCACCTCCAAGGATCAAAACAACAATACAAGGCTCCCATTGTATTCACATTGCTCATATGAATTCATTCATGTCGGTATTTCTTGATTCAAACCATTGAAATGCTTCCAAGATTTTTTTGAAAAAACACGTGGTGACCTTTCAACAATTAAAGTGGCAATGTGTCCACCATTATGCTCCCAAGAATCAAGTCAAATAACACAGTATAGTGATCCTATTGACCAATATCCAACTTTAGATAAGCCTACACATAACATGATAATTTTTTAAAAAACAATTATTTTCTCCAACTTCTTTCTGTCTCTCTCCTTCCACAACAGGTAAGGTAGGTTTCAAAGTCACCATGCAAAAGTTTAAAAAACTATACAACCTAGCCAAAAAAACCATATTAAAAATATGACATAGACTATAGATTAACATTCTCTTCGATAATATAAAAACCAATTTAATGTATGCATGATCAAGAGGACAACCATAAAACCTTGTGGCATCTCTATGACCTTATCTAAGCACAATGAATGAATATCTAAAAGTTGTAAATTCATGCTTAAGATTCTTTACCCAACGTAGAATCTTCTTTAAGTCGTTTTAGATTGCTTTCATGAAGCATCTTCTGTAGTGATAATGGAAGCTACTAAAAAAATGCTTTAATTCTACTAGTCAATGTTTTTATACATTGATTGACTATTATTAACAGCATGTTGAAAAAAAATGCTTATATTGGTATTAACATGACAAGTAAAGAACATTTTTCATAAATACATGTTTAAACCCCTTAATCCCATGAACCCTACTACATAAGCATAAGAAAGTAAGATGGAGCCTTTCAAAAATTGCCTTCTGGTTAATAGTGACAATAGAAAATATTATGAATAAATCATCATACTACAATATTTGATGTTATATATAAGTATTATAAACAGTAATAACTGAAAATATGTTGAATAAAAAAAAATATATGTACTAATAGTGAGAAACACGATAATCCAAATACAATTGGAAAAAAAACAAAAACAGGCTTAATTATAGAAGATACCTTGAACAAAAAATAAAATCAACCTATGTTAGTAATTATATTGATAAGCTAAATACTAAATCAATACAACATATGAAGTAAAATATAAGAATAATATTGACTAGAAAGCCAATATGATTTTTCTAAAGAATTATCTAATGGAATAATATTTGCAGAATTGGAATAACCCCTGGTATCTTGAAAAGGCATCAATGCTGACAGATTCTACAAAAAAAAACTGGAAGAAAACAGAACTATAGTAGAATATCCAGAATGAACTTACCTTAATATACTCAATGAACCTTTGGGAGCAGAGTAGAAAACAGATAACGGACATCTCATCCTGCCAAAAACAAGCTGGTAAGTTTCATTTGCAAACTCATACTCAAATTACACAGCTGCTAAATTCTAAATCAACTAGATATGAGAAAACTCCAATAAATAAACTCAAGATGATAAATCATGAACACAAAAAGTGGTATTTTGAATGAGCACCTAGAGTAGATATCCAAATATGAACATATAGCATAACATGGTGTCTAATTATCATCATTTACTCCTTTATGAGGAATGTGGAATCCTGTAAAATAATGATTTTGCACTCTCCAAACTGTTTGTGCCAGCATACCAAGGATTAGCACAACTGTTTTAACCATTACTTTTAAACACTGATCCAAACTGGCTGATCCAACAAGTACGTCTCCCAACCAGAGTCACTCTAGGCTTGCAAATTGATTAAAGTGGAAATTTAAACAATAAAAAACCTGAATCCCACAACTATTTTTCAGAAGCCTCATGCGTGCTTATTCCCCATCAGATTATAATTTTTTAATCTTCCTAATGAATCTCTTTACAGATGGTTTTATTGTAAGTAGTTGTCTCTCCACAGTTTTTTTTCTCAATCTCATTCATGTGCTATCCGCATATTAGGATTGGTGTGAATGGATGGCCAGTGGCTACAAGGAGGGAATAGCCTAAATCCTGCAAATATAAAATTTCAATTTCTCTCGTACATGCAAGGTCAAATAAAGTTGTTAGCTCATGCATCATGCTAACACGTGGATTTTGTCATGTTGATGAAAAAATAATAATAAATGAAAGTAACTCTAACACAAGTATTTTGTGTGGTTTGAAGCTAGGTACTATTCCACGCCTACTGATTTGTAAGCTAAATCACTCCCGAGATTGGTTGAGTAATTCATTTCAAGAGGTAGAAGACAAAGAATGTATCTTCTTTAAAATGATAAACAATGAAGCAAAGAAAGAAGATCCATGATATCAGAACTATCAATAGCATACCTGCACAAGCTGAGGATACCATTCTCGAAGTTTTTGAAATGCAGAATCAATATTTCCATTCATGATTAGCTTCACAACCAAAACTATTGATTAGATAGAGAAACATAGATACACACTGCTCAAAAGAAATAAGAGCATATCATTCAGTACTCATTAGTTCTTTCTCGCAAAGAAACAAATCATTAATTCAGTGATCTGTTTCATCCGTCATGAAAACTAAAAATAGCCAGTGCATTAAAGATAAAATTTAGTGCCACAGCCTCTCAGAATCAAAAACATTCCAAACTAGGTCTTAATGGATGGCCTAATATATATTTGGTAGGATTACATCATTTGGAAGGTTTTGTCCGTTCCCCCTTAATGAGTTTTACTACAAGACTACTTGCTTAGAAAAATTCAAGGCACATATACCCTTGCTGACTTCATCACTAAAACTTCTGTAGTATCATGTTTCAGAGACCAACATGGCAGATACTGTTAAAAGCGAACAGTGCATAGAAGTAGAAATGATGGTGAGAACACAGTAAACATGAATTGGTAGAGTTGATTAATAATGTCAGCAACATGGGAATAGAATAAATCCTACATGAGAGTATATTGATCCAAAGGATTTAAATATCGGTGATATGAAAATAACATTCATAGGTCAAGCCAGCATTGTATTGAGAATCAATATCACAAAAAAAGAAAAGAAAAAAAATGCAATCAGACATTACCAGAATACTCAAATACGGTGCTTCACAGAAAAGGTAAATAACAATATCATTTACCAATTTGAACAATCCTCTGAACCATGCAGTGGTAAATCATCCTAAATATCACTCTATAGCAAGGAAACTAACAAGAAATAAAAACCGTATCTAAGAAATAAAACCATAGAATATAGTATTTTCCTATTACAATGCAACTACCTGACGTAGTATATTTCTATGATTAAAAGCATAGATATCTTGATCACTAAATCCATTCTCTGTGCCTGAGGACACTGAAGAATATGTACTTTCACTTGCAAGGTCAAATGACTTCAATGTATCTTGGTAACCATAGTGTAACAAATAGGAACGAACAATCCTGACAAAGATCTCAATATTAGAATTGTGTTTGACGACACAGCTCAGTGTAAAAAGGGGTAAAATATCCATATTGCATAAAGGAAAATTGAAGTTTTAAAATCTTTGGGGGTATAAATCTACTGCATATTTCAATAGCTAAATATTAGAAAATTATTTCAGAAGATGAACAATGAACCTATGAGCTATGTTAATCAAACTACACAGGAAAGGATACAGGGGTACTGCATATCATTTTCTTTAAGATTTTACACATCGGTATCAAATGTTTGGCATGGATACAAATAGTCAACTCTCAATTATGGAAACTGTGTTCAGAACTTGAGTAAATAAGCATGGAATAAATTGCCAGTAATATGACTTCACACCGCTTTCTTGAAAGGCAGATCAGAAAACCTAAGACATTCCGAAAGGACAGCATGTGAAACAGTGATTTTAAACATTACTAATACATGAGTTCATCAGGTTCATGTTGCCAGAGTAGAGTATGGAGTTACATCTGATGCTATCATGGTGTATGTATCATAAGAGGCATGGCAAAGAATCTGAAATAGTCAAATGTATTTACCATGCCAAAGTTAAATGTTTATGCAGACTTGTACTATTATCGCTAAATCAAGGTAATCACAATGAAGCCTCGGATTCGTTGGATGGCCCTAACTATTTTCACAAGTATGAGAGCTATGGGATAAAACACCTTTTGTCAGGCTGCATCTTAGGCAGTTTAGCTCCCATCAGTGACCATTCAAATCCTCCTACAACTTCAACTACAGATTAGCGATGTCAAATTTCAAAAAACAAGAACCCCATGACACTGCAGAAGCACATTGAACATTTGATTCTTGTACTAGTAGAATCATTCTTAAAAGGAACCAAAGGGTGAAATTAGTTGCTCCATTGAAACTTCAAGGAATGAAACTCCTTGCGCAAGGTACTCCATTTTAACACTCAGACTCCATGCTTCCAGGAGCTGGTGAACTCAAACCCCCATTCAAAACAAGCCCCTTTAAATAGTGCAAATCTTTCCTTAGTCTATGACAGGTAAGCAAATAGTGCATGTGGAAGGAGAACTTCCAAAAAAAGTTGTGCTTGCAATTGATTGTAACCGGGATGAACTTCAAATTATGAATAGAAGTTGTGATTTCATTCAGTCTTGGAACATTATCACCTAATTTCATTCTTGGTAGGTTTACATATGTTAGCTATTGCTCTATGCTGAAATGGACATTAAATTTTACAAAATAAAATAAAATAGAGAGACCATTTGTTTACATACATCCCATTCAGAAACCACATAAAAGATTATAAAGCATCTGAATGGACCAGCGAAGAAAGTTGTTGATGATGCCACACATTTAACAATCAGATATCAGATTGGTGCTACAATGATAAATTTAAACAAATGAACAAATATATTCACGACCACAGAACAAGGACATCTACACAGAAATAAAAGGAAAGAAGCAAAATAAATAATAGAATGATTATTAAATGAATTCTTAAGGAGAATCAGAACTGCAGAGACAACTCTGGGGTTCTAAGATATAGAAGATATTTCAAAGAATACAATGACTAACACAAAGTTCACAGGTCAAAATTTTGCACAATTGAAAGTAAACGTATCTCCTAATTACCAATGCAAGCAACTACTTATCATCAGAAATGATTTTCTGTTACTCTCACATACCAGTGGCTAATATTTGGTTGTAAGGAAAGCTTTTCAATCACTGACTGCTGTTTTAATCTCTCTTCCATTATATAGCCCTGTCCAGGAAAAGAACAACCTTAAGAAGATTAAGGCATAACAAAATGAAAGAATGAAGATGATCATTGCTAAAACAAGACAGGACTCCAAGATAAACTATTGCAGTCATAAGAAATTTTGGAAGACAAGATTGCAGAATAAATTACTACATGTAACCTAAAACATCTCTAAATAAGATGACTTACTCATCTTATAATTGAATTTAGAGAATGGGTAGTATCAAACACAACCCAAATTGGTGTTGGCCCTCTATTGCCCTTAGCCAAACCCGGACCTAATCATACAGCCCAAAATTAATAATAAAATAATATAAGATATTATAAAAATAAAAATATAGATATTTAAATACTAGTTGAAAATGACAAGACTGATTTATTAGATGTTCAAATTATCTCAGGGATAGAAATTATAATCTTTCTTTAACAGAATAACTTAGTGGTTGCGCTCAGCCCACATGTCATGTCCGATGAGAAACTTGGTCAAGAATGGCTCATGCGCCCAGCAAGCCCAACAACTCAGGCATGGCACAAGCCCACGGCCCAATGAGCATGACTGAACTTTGTGTTGGGCTGAGATATTGAGGCATGGTACAAGGTTCATGCCTGGCTTAGTTGACACACATAACTGTATCTTCTCCATGTGAAGTTGAATCCTAGTCGCAGGATCCTCTTCCAAGTGGCGTTCCAATTGGCAAATTCTCCAGGCAACATGATTCTTATTGTTAGCGTCTCCAAGCAATGGCTTCTCCAATTGACATGATTCCATTTTACTTTGTCAGCAGAGCACTTGCTTCTCTGTGGTGTGATTCTTGTTCTTCACAATAGAATTTTGAACTCCTCATAAATCTTGAGCACCACCTATTAACAAGATCTCTTCAATGGACCATGCCGATCTGCTCTCCAAGCATCAGCCCAATCAATAGTGAAGCTTCATCAACTCACAAATCTGGCATCTCTACTCTACCTGCTCTACTATGTCATCCTAAATCGGATCTACTAGATCTGCCCTATCTTCTTCACCGTGCAATCACCTTCTTGCTGGTTCTTCCTGGATAAATTCACAAAGCAGATTATTTCCAGCATCCTCTGGCAACTTCAGTTCTGTTTTAATATTTTCTGTGCTGAAAATCTGGTGATTCATTCACTCCTGTTCTGTTCTGCAGTAGAACTCTTTTATTTATATTTAAAACTAGATTTAGTGTGTGTCTCCTATGAGGCAAGGAAAGGTGGACGGAAATAAGGAGACAGAAGAATTTCTTTAATTGCACTTTCCCTCCATTTCCTTGTTTCCTTTGGTGGAAATAGAGGGACGGAAAGAAATGACGAGTAAAATCTTCCCTAGTTTTCTGAAATTCCGCTTCTGTCTGATTTGGGCGGCGTGCAATGGAGCTAAAAAATCTAATTATAACAAATTCAAATTTATTTTTTAAATTTACTTTTGATTTATGTTTTTTTTATATCTTTTTAACAAATAAAATTTTAAGCTTTCTTCCCTCTCTCCTGCAAAAGGTCATACGTTGACCAGGCACCCCCACACGGTCAGCCCCACAACCATATGTAGAGAGGTAAATCAGGAAACCGAGAGTGCCACCACATGGGGAGTATTTCCTCTCTAAGGATATCAAAACTAGGAAATATTTCCTAATTCAGTTTTTTACCCTATCTTCTTTCTTTAGTTGTTTCCTTCCTTGTAGAAAGCAAGGCCTAAGAGATCAACCAGATTTTTCAAGGAAACAACAGACAACTTCAACAAGTTTTTATATAATAAATGATATCTATGATTAAGCATTAGATTTAGCAAAAACTACAGAGAAGTGTTTGCTTGTACCTCAATGTCAAAATAGAATGGTGTCCTCCCCAAGTTCACAGTTACCCTGCACCATGCAGGTAATACAATAGAAAAATTAAAAAGAAATTGGGATACAATACTCTGCAAGTTATGAAAAAGAACAAGATATCAGACTAAAATAAGATGATGGCAAATCATACAAAATAAAGTTAAAAAGGAATATTTCCTAAAGTTAAGCATAGTCATCACCAAATATTTTTGAGGATTAATACAAAATAATCAGTTATAGAAGCATCATATGAGAAGTCAAACATTTTTTTAGGCAAAACACCTAAATAATTTTGTAAAGGTTGGCTATTACATATCATTTCCTTTGTCCTTCATTATGGATCAGTAATCTTAGTTTAGCCCAAGTAAACTCCTGCAGGTGCAAGGAATCCCTCTTCTCCTGCTCATGCATGGGACTAGAAAATTTCGGAAACCAAGATTTAAAAGATCATTGCAATATAATTTCATAAAAGATGTTTCCCTAGATAAAATTTGGTCAATCTGTTCAATATGTGACAAAAATCTTAGCTTTTTGAATTTTTTGAAAAAGAGAATCCTATATACACAAACCAAAAGTACTATGGATCTTTAAGTATTTCCTTTTCTTGTTCATATTCCTAAATCTTTTTCGCACTGTAAAAGTACAACCCATATATGTCCAATTTTTAAGTGGTTATGCCATGTTTTAAAAGTAGTCAATCTAATTTATACTGTGGAAAATAAGAGAAATCCCAAATACATTCATGTTCTAAAAGTAGTCAAGATCACCACATATGGGTCCACCTATGCATGAGACCACATTGATACAACATTTACAAATGTTGTTGTCTTAAGTAGATGGGATCAGGCAATCTATGCAGAATATATGTTAACACCACATAACCAAAATTGGGGTTGATCCAGACAAATTTTGATTCAACCAAATCAAATAAAAGCCACATTCTTACTTGCACTGGTCCCTTCTTAAACAATGACCTTTATGATGCTTTTTACTCCAAGAAGGATTAGTTCCTATGATTATGAAACAATTATATAAACTATTTGTCTCGGTGTGATAACTTGTAAATGTTAATATAAACACTTCTTTTGTACAAGTACACATAGGTCTAATTTTTAAAAAAGAGATCCAAGGTGGTCTTAATCCATGTTAGTATTCCCTGAATTTTATTTATAGCAGAAAAGGTGATCTCCCAATATATCAATGTTCTAAAAGTTAAAATATCCAGCCACCTATCAATATGAAGCAGGGGACTACATCACATATAACAAATCCAAGCTGTATTTAGCTAGGTTTAAAATCATGAGCCATGTCAAAGTTTCAATCTTTGACCCGATGATTTAGTACCATATCGTGTTGTGTTAGTATGATTTAAATACTAATTTAATTGAATTATTAATAATAAGATGATTAATTTTCCTTAGTATAAGTTATAACTTTTAATTCTATTTTTATTGTAATTAATCATTTGCTTAATAAACAAATTATATTCCTAATACACATTTGTTCTTCTATATATATTTGTTGATGAATTTGATCACCTCAAGCTTCAAAGTTAAAAATACTTGCAACTAACTAAGTTTTAACTATAATACATAATCAGTATTAATTAATGGTAATAATTAAATTATATAATTCTTATCAAACCAATACCTATGTTTTGGAATGTCCATACCAAACACCAATACCAATATTGATGACCATGCTTCCCTGTATTTTATTAGTTAATTAGGGACTTTAGATTGCTTACCTAACTATTACCAAACTAGACTCCTTTACCCTTTGCTTGGAGGTGCGGAAGGGAGAAAGGATGGTCTATTTACCTATTGTAAACTAATGGGCGGAATAAATGCATCCACCTATTTTTTTAGGGTATTGTTTCGTCTGCACAAATAAAGTGGAACGAAACTTTCCTTCCCTTCTTCATCAAGCTAGATAGTGATGTAGCACAATGGATGAACAAAACACCTTCACCAAAAGGGGCAAACTCTCACACAAAGAAGACAAGTGAAAATTCAATTAATTCAAAATGATTAAACTACACGACTCTAGACTCCTTTTATAGGCTTTACTCAACAATAAATATGGAAATAAATATGCTAATTAAGGAAAAAATTATAATTTAGTAGGGATTATAATTAATTCCCTATTTATTGACTAAATAGAAATACTAGTTACCAAATAACAAATAAATCAAATCTCCCATTTTATTCTTCAATTTGTTTCCTTTTATTGCTGAAGTGCTAATTTGGAATTATCTTCAATTTCTTTTCCTTCAAGTGTTGCCTATTATGATGATTTATTTCCTTCTTTGCATAAATAGAGGATTGAACAACATGCTACACGGCTACATGCTTATGAAGGAAATTATAGAACATTCATTAGTCCGGGGTTTCACATGAATGTATGTGGATTAGGTATGTAGCTAGTAAAAACTAGTGACGGCAAAGAAGCAATGAATATCAGCAATTTTCATGTTTTAAATTGAAAGTACAAATGTACAGCATACTCTTCATTCTCGCTGTGAACAGCTATTGTTGGATAAAGGGGTCCTTTTATATCCTTTGCAACTGTTCCAATAAGCTTTGCATTCTTCCTGCACAAGAAGCAAAGTTGTCGTCATAGCCAAGCCACTAATCATCAAGAAGGCAGATGATAAATTGACGTAATAGATGAAAAACTAGATGGATAAACTATAATAAAAAGGATCAGAGAAATAATGGCTCTGGTGTGCCAAAGTATCTCTACTGCTATTAACAAAAAATTATTAAAGGCCTTATGTATTCGAACAATGAATGAAAATTAAGAAAATATTAATGAAATCAAAGCTGAAAGACGAAGTTGCAAATTGAGAAACTATGTATTGGATAATGAAATGAATTTCCATGTTCTATACAACTCGTCGAGACTCACGTGAAAAAGAACTCGTGTGTTGCATAATTAATGCCAGCACCGACAATATCATTCGTCGTAAATGTTGGCCCAAAAGATTCTCCTTTTCCCTGTCCATGGTAGAGATATCCATCATCCCCATGGTAACCACAACTATTGGCTTCCCAGCTGCAGATGAAGTAATAGTTTATGAGAATTCAAAATGCACAATGGATATCACAAAAAGACTTATTTTCAGCAATACTAAACAAGCAAGAATTTCAACGAAATCACCCAAAAAGAAGTAAAAGTTCATTATGCCATAATAGGAAAAAAGAATAGGTTATATAAAACACAGATGAAAATCAATAAGAATATGGTTGCAACTTGAACGTGTAGCAGACTGGTTATTATAAGAATATTATGGATTACATTTTCACATTTGACACCTCGACCAGAATTTTACCTATCTTCTTTGAATTTTCTCTCACACACTGTTTCACAAATTGGTTTCCTTACTGGTGACTAAGAAGTAGATTAGCAAATAAGTCAACAAATTAAAGGAAAGTTGTCAAATCTATTAAATAAATGTGGGTTTTCCATGAGATATGGCCAAAACATTTAGAAAACAAGATGAACCAAAGGGCAACGTATAGCTGGAATACGATTAACCTTTTAGCCTTCTATACAATAGTCACACTCAGTATCTGATCCAAATGATACTAGTGGATGTTTCATTGCTTACATCAGCAAATTAGTGTTCTCACACCTATCAGGACATGTAGATGCATCTAGAACATTTGGTGGTCCTTTATTGAATGCAATATTTATCTCATAATTTATTAAAACACTCAACATAAATCAGTTCGGTATATTTCTGGCTTTAAGATTAAAGAAGTCATCACTTTATATTATCAAGTTTCAATTTGCAAGACAAAGATGCTTGTTCATAGTCAACTCAATATTAAGGCTCATATAAAAAATATAAAATTGAATAAAGATTATGGCATTCTAAATTGTGATTTTTTTTTCTACACAAATTCAAGTTTATTTTGGTAACACCCTTATCAATTAGCACAAAATCATTTACAAAGAATGTACACTGAGAAAACTTATCTTGAATATGACTAGTAAATTAATCTAATACTAATGCAAAAAAAAAGATTGAGACTTAGATCAGAAATTTAATGTAAAGTAACAGCCAGAAGCATTCATTGCACTCTCAGTAACTCAGCAAAATTAACAATGTTATCTTACATGTCCTTTCTTTCATAAATATAATTATACGTTTTTTTATTCTTTATAATTTAGCAACGGTAATTGCCTATGGATTTTATCACAAGTCTTTTTTTTAAGTATCAAAAACAATTGTGGGTCCTAATCTATTGATTTTTCGGAGTTCTCTTACAAACACACTGAATGCAACTGACCGGTGATGACTCTATAAGGGCAACTACAAAAAATCCTACATGTTTGTTCTTTAATGTGATTCAAATCGTCATTAAATCTCTAGAAGTGTTGACCATATTGCACTACCAGAATGATTTTCAACTGAAATCTATAGAGTTTATTTGAAGCCAAACAAGGAAGTTGGATAAGGTTCCAAATCCTATAATTGCTTTGTCATCACGATAAAAAATTTGACTCGTTATGGAATTGTCAGAGTTTGAAGCTGCATGACCCAGAAGATCTTAAAGATAAACTATCAGTGGTCAAATTAAGCAACATAATAGCAGCTGATAAAATTAAAGTTGATACCCAGGCTGCCGCCGCATCTTGAAGTGCTGCATAGTGAAGCCAATCGCGACCTGCCCCTTCTGCCCCGCATTCTTCACCGTCATCTCGAAATAGTAAGCCAACCTCCTCGTCGGCGCCGGAAAGTCAGCCTGCACGACGCCAACGTCATGCCCGTGCCGTGGGATCTCGTTGTAATGGACCGACATCTTGTCGGTGGACACAGTGTGGAACAGGCCAGAACTGTTGAACGTGTTCAAATGCGATGGCATCGGCTCCGCCGAATCCATCTCCTCGACCATCTTCCTCCACTCGTCGCTCGATCGCCAGCGAGACGCCAACCAGGAGAAATCAATGGGGTTGTACACCGGTTCTTGATCGATCAACATCAGCACTTGTCCAACAAATCAAGGACTCAATGCTTCCGATCAAATTTTCCGGGAAATTCAGCAGCACAAGCACGCGGCCACACAAGAATGCAAAACCCTAGGTCCGATCGGGCGTTTGTCGATTGCTTTCCGGAGGCCTAGATGGATCACCGGCGTCCTCCCTCTCAAAGTGGAAACCCTAATCTCGACGAGAGAGAGAGAGAGAGGGCGGAGAAGGAAGAACCAAGGCGGAGTGTGGAGAAGTAGACGTTGACAAAGAAGCCGTTCGCCACTAATAAATTGTTTGTTTAATGACGGAAATGCCCTTATGCGTCGCTTAGACGATGATTCTACAACAACAAAAAAACCAATTTGTCCCTACAATTTATTGATTTTTTTAAAAACAAATTTTGCTCTTTTAATTTAATTTAAGAGGTGGATTATCCATTATAAACTAATAGACGAATAAATTTAAAAAAAATTATCAGTTAGATGTGAGATATTAAGAGGTTGTTCTAAGTTGAAATGTGATAGAACAATTGTTGTTGAGTTCGAAATTAACATAAGCCCATCCAATGGATCCTATCCACTTGAGTTGATCAAATGGTGTTAAGCGGACTCAAACAGATTTTAGTCAATTGGATATACATTGAGTCGATTGGCCATTCTATCAAGTGTTGCGTAAAAGTGCTTTTTTGAATTCTTGTCGATTTGGAATATATTTCATTCGATTAGATAAGTTCAAATAATATTTGTTGGAGCCTTGTTTCCATAAAATTTGAAGGATGAATAATTGTAATTTCTTGAGGTACACTAAACCTTATCATAATTTAAAAAGGTATTAAAAAAAATATAATTGCATTTTTTAATGATTTCTCTTGAAATTATATTTAGAATTGTTGTGGGTTAAAAGGGTTTGTAAATTGCACTCGTTTGATTTAAGTCATACTCTATCAGTCAAAGTAGTTCTCAATGCATGTCATCGACTACCATCAAAATTAGGTGAACCTAATTTGATATAGTGGGTAGTACTTATTTTTGATTTAATTCAAAGCTAATAAAGGGCACACATCTTCAATCGGCATATCGCATATCACCCGGGCATCATTCATTTCGGGAGCATCAATCAGTCGAGGAAGGAGACCAGTTCCAAGGCACCCAAACCCGACCTGGGTCACGTTATACATTTCAGACTGGTTTAAATATGGATCGCTTGCGCCTTTATGGTCTAGTATATGTGTTATGCAACAAGAAATCAAATCTTCTATCCTGTAATATCTCTGTCTCCGTGTTTCACTGTCGATCGAACGGATCAGATCTATCTCGATGATGCCACATCTACCCGATTGACAGTGAAACACAGAGATAAAGATATTACGGAACAGAAGATTTAATTTGTATGCAACAATTGGTCGTTGAACTTTGAACTGATCGGAAAGAATGGAGATTGCCTTTC
>JBAMIE010000063.1:3922012-3933745 GCA_037177295.1 Kaempferia parviflora
AAGTGGACTGGGGGTCTCAGGAATTTAAGCCAGCAGACCAAGATTTTATTATTGTGTGCAACTGGCGACCTTCGACCTACTGACCTCTTGGTGGCAACACCAGGTCACTTACCAGCTGATCCAGCCCGTGGGGGCTGGAACTAAATGATCTTGTGTTGACAACAACTGTGTTTACAGTCATGCTGGATCAAGTTTTTTAGAATGTCATAAAATTCTTTACAATTATTAGACAAATTTTCAATAGTTTTTTACTGAAGGAAAGTTTTCAAAATATTTAAATCACAAAACACAGTTTTAAAATTACTAAATCACATATCTAATTTTATTTTCCCCCTATTACTGTTCTAGTCGACTGCTACAATTGTAGTAGTCGAATCGATTAATTTTTTTTTAAATAACTGCTTCATGTTAAAAAAATCATTGTTCTCAATATAGTGGGTCAAATTAATATTTGGAGCTCTCAATATAGCTGGCAAACAAAATGAACACATAGAAAATGGTTTTATATCATTCCGAGCTTCTAAATCTATCAGTCAGTTTCAAACCTAGAGAGAACTAGACGAACACATAGGCCGAAACCAACTATTGAACGTAGAAAGTTCAGAATGCCATGAAACTAGTTCTTATGTGTTTGTCTAGTTCTCCTGATTATATAAATGCTCTCAAATATCAATTTGATCTAGTATATTGAGAATATTAATTTTTTAAACACGAATGTCTAAAAAATCTAATTTATGTTTAAAAAATCACTGCTCTTAATATATTATATCAAATTGATATTTGAGGACATGAATATAATCATAAGAACCATACGAACTCATAAAACCTAGTTTCACATTATTTCAAGCTCTTTAGGACCACCAACAAATTTTGGTACACATTCGACCACATGAGCCAAAATTGATTGGTAGACCTAAGGAGCTTGGAATGACGTGAAACTAAATCATATATATCCACCCCGTTTGGAACGTTTTTAAGTAATTGAATTGAATCGAATTCCATCAAAAATTGAATTGAATTTCTTGATTTGGAATGAGTTAGTAAATAATTGAATTGAATTGAATTCTTTGATTTGGAATGAGTTAGTAAATAACATAATTGAATTTAATTTAATTTCTTGATTTCAAATCTATAAGAATTGAATTGAATTCTTATATTTTTACCATTTTATCCTTCATTAATAAAATTTAATATTTATATAGAGGGTTATTTAGTAGTTTCAGTTTTCTAAATGAATTCCATTCACAAATCAGACCTAAAAAGGTCTGATTTGTTTTATGGGATTTGAATGGAATTGGAATTCAATTTCTTGTCAATTTCATGCTGAAAGTATATTCCAAAGGGTGGAATTGAATTCCAATTCCTGAAGGAGTTCAATTCCACCCCTTTCCAAATAAGCTCTTAAGTTCGTCTGATTATATTTGCACTCAAATATCAATTTGATCAAATATATTGAGAGTAGTAATTTTTTAAATATAAATTAAATTTTTCAAATACATTCGTGTTTAAAAAATCACTGCTCACAATATAGTAAGTCAAATTGATATTTGAAGACATTTATATAACCAAGAGAACTAAACGAACACATAGAAACTGATTTCATGTTATTTCAAATTCTCTAGGTCAATCAGTCGACTGATAGACTTAGAGAGCTCGGAATGACATAAACAAATTCCTATGAGTTTATCTAATTTTTCTGATTATATAAATATCTACAAACATCAATTTGACATACTATATTGAGACTAATGATTTTTTTAAACATAAATCGATCATTTTTTGAAAATCATTTAAAAAAAAATCAATTCGATTGCTACAATTGTAGCAGTCGATTAGAACAGTAACAGGACAAAAATAAAATTGGATACATGATTTAATTATTTTAAAATTAGAATACGTGATCTACATATTTCAAAACTTGTTTAGTAAAAAAATTGAATTTTATAACTTAACCCAAACAAATAGATAAATACACAAACAAGAAACAGGAAAAAAAATTATTCAATAGCTGCGTAATCACCATAAGGTCATTGTTTATTGCACTTTTAAAAAAAAGTCGTAAAACAAGTATGAATCTGGCAAATAAGCCATCAGGGAGTTTATGTGATCAATGATAAAAAAAAAAAATTGATGCAAAAAGAATCTATAAGATGAAGTTTGGACTGCACGTATCGCAAACTCTGAAACTTTTGATAAAATTTGCTAAGAACAAATCAACATTGTTGAACACAAAACTCATTGCGAATAAACCATGAACCAAAGAATGAATATCCTACAAGAACCTCATCTAGGGGGGGAGGTTGTATAGGACTACAAACTCCCGTGCGATTTGAACGATGAAATGGATTGTGCTGAAGGGCTGTTGAGGTACCTCTCTCCGTTGCCAAATTGTGTCCTTCCACTAATTCTGTTCATGATTTCTTCACCAATATCGAAGAACCAGTCGTCGGGAGGAAGAACACTGAATAAAGCACAGATTAATAATAAGTATTTCAATCATATTCAAAAGAGTAGTCGCATAAGTTAGCATATGAAACCAAGAAAATTGGTGATAATAAAGTTTACAAGATCAATGTCAAAATACAAGCAAATGAAAAGTAAGATCAAAAGCTAAAAAGATTACCTAGTCACCTATAGCAGTGTCAATTGGTATGTTAGGCATATCCTAAGACTAATCGGGTTAGGTCATACCAACTTGAAAGTCATTAGACTTATGGAGCCAGCCTTGGGCACAAGCTAAGAGGGTTTGAGTCGTGCCTAGCTGTTTAATTTTTCACTTAAATTAAAAAATATTTTTAAAACTAAAAAATATAAATTATAATATTCTAACTGATTATTAAATTTATAAATAGTGGAGAAAATATAGAAATTTTTAGGGCACCTATAGGGAATATTTTTAATTGTTAATTAACCAAAGTGATACAAAGGTCAATCAACCAAATAGTTAATCAATGAGAAAAGGATGAGGTGTTTGAGGTATAGGGTGTTGCCACATTAGGTCATGGGTCGAAACTCAATACGTCCGAACATGTCTTCTTCCCCCAAATCAAATCTTCTGTCCCAGAATATCTGTGTCCCCGTGTTCCATTGTTGATCGGACGGATGTGATATTCTCGAGATATGTGCAGCATCCTCGTGATGTGTATAGCATCCCTTGAGATATGATCTGATCCGTCCGATCGACAATGGGACACGGGGTCACAGATATTCTGGGACAGAGGATTTGAACTGTTCTTCCCCCATGCCTTGGCCACTTGCACTTATGGCTAATAGCCCCGTGATTTACCTCCTCTGTGTTGACAGGGACGGGTTGGCAGGAGCGTTAGGGTAAGCGAATCGCCTTTTGCCATAATGAGAAAAGGATGAGCTTTTGTAGAGGCATTCATATGTAGAAAGCAAGATGAACATAGTAATTTCAAAATACTTGATAGTTATTCTCTACATAGTCACCTGTCAGGATTCATTCCAGTTGAAGAAAATGCAGCCATAGCTCTGTCAATGATCTCTACGATAACTTGATGAACATTTCGGGACAAGAATCGACCTTGTCCAAAGAGGATCACAAATTGCATATCAAGGTAAAACTGAAATGGGTTATAAACAAGTTTTAGAAGCAAAACAAGAGTTACAGAACTAATTTTAAATTCCCCAGATTGAGAATACATAAATACCTGCTGAAGTCCAAGCGGACCTAAAGGTCTGGGTCCTTGTTCAATATCTTCCCAAAAACCCTGGTCTTTAGAAAGCCATAATATGACTGTCTCCGTGAATCTAATCATTAACACGGTAGCAAATCTTTCCGTACCAACAAACATATCTGAGGCCATGCTTGCCATTCTACTCAATTTTGCATATAATTCCTATAGAAAAGGGAAGGGGTTATCAATTTTTTGGAGCGGAAAAAACACTGACAAGCAAAAGCATGAACTAAAAGACCCAGTTTGTTACAGAACCACACACACACAAAAGTTGCTGAAAAAAATATTTTACTTGTGAATATGAAGGATGGTTAAGAATTTCGTCTTTTGACGAAAATATTCAGCTTCACAAGATTGTTTTTAGCAACTCGAATATTAGAACAGCCACCACAAGATGTTGAAGCCAATGTTTGAAAATAAACAGACCATCTTTGAAACCACAATGAATAAGCTGACACAAGTCGTCCATAAGTTGGAAGTGTGAACTACTGAAGTAGATAAAATAAAGATAAATTACAACAAACCTAAGAGAATGTAATGGATTTCTAAAAATTGTTACAGCTGTGTATACACCATTATCTTCACAAGAATCCTTTTCCTTAAGTATGAAATAAGCATGTCCAAGGGGCAAAGGCAAATGTGTATAGTATATAGCTTGGTTTGACATTGATACAATTTTGTTCATTCAATAGATTAAAATGAATTCTTATCCACATGCAAAGTGCCTGGCCAGCCAACAATGTCTAAACCTCCCTCATTTCAAAAAATTAAAGATGTCTAAGCACATGTAAGGACTGAGACATTTAAGGCTTAGTCAGTTAAACATGTAGTGTACCTATATTTATACGAATGGGCATCCCCAATCTCAAAAAATAAATTATAGGCAATGTGAAAATTTCTTTAGTTTTGCTAGTTTACTTATTGGTTTGGATTGGTTTGAAAAATAGGAATAGATTATGTTTCAATTCAGTGCTTATTTGAGAAGATAGTAACTGGATTAAATTAAACCAACCGATAATGTGTATATGTGTTATACAAATTTTTGTGTAAAAATGAAAAATATTTGTTTTTTGTTTTTGGCTTTAATGGAAACCAAATCAAAATCAGACCAATCAGTTTGGTTGGATTTGGAAGCTTATAGTTTTGAGTTTACGTTTAAACATTTCTAACTATTTTGATTTGATATGATTTGAAATTCCTTTAAAAAATTGCTACATTGAACCGTGTCAACTCTTATGCATTTGTTGACTATGCTAATATGGTCAAATATACACTCACAGTGATGCAACATGAACATAAACAAACATCACCTAGAGACAAAAACTCACAAATACAACTTTATTATACCAAAAGATGATTGATCTCAGGTGGACATGAGAACTCAAAAAGATGATTATGGCAAACCTTTTTTAAACTCAAAAGAACTTCTACATGTTTGAACCTTGTAATTAAAGCCAGCCTTAAAATTAACACCTAAAAATTCACTTACCATATCATCCATTCACATTTAGTATTCTTGAAAGTAATTTATGAGAGACCTAAGCTACTGCAAAGGTTGAAACTTCTTTGGAGGAAATAATAGTCTTTAAGTGTGGTGGCTATTTTCAGTCTTTGCACAATGCCTTAATGGAGGGTAAAATGGCAAGGAGTGGTGTATACATAATGGAGGATAAGTATTACCATGCAATTCAAAAGTATCTGGATTATCAGCAAAAAAAAGGTACACAAATGCAATAATGAGTAATTTTTATTCAAAAGAAGTATCAAAGTTTTAGGATCATATTTCAGGAAGTAGAATTTATAGGAAAACAAAGGTAGCTTATAGAGGAGTTAGGAAGTTACTCTTGTAAATTTATGTAAAAACATGTAAATTAAATACCTGATATATTGGTGAAGGAGCCCACTCAATCTCATCGTTGGAGTTCAAGTCCATATTTATGTACATTTCTGCACTTATATTAGACTCACCGTCTTCTGTGAATATAAGATCAAGGGCATGCTGCCTACAGAAACTATCTCGTAATCTATCGACAGATCGATGCAACTTCTTTTTCCATTTTCTTTGTTCTGGAATACGATTGTTTCGTTCTGACCCTTTTTTACGTGAATCATCAATTCCACCAGTCTGATGAGTGGGAGAAAGTTTCAATATTGCCCGGGGGAGCAACTCCTCTGCTAAAAGAGATGCATTGGCTAGTAGAGCCAACTGTTGGCTCTCAGTTTCTGCTATTCGAACAAGCCGATTCACATGAACATCCAAATTTGCCTCATCTTCAATTGAACCTGGCAATGCATTTATCAGCAGACTTATATATGCATTGAAGACGTTTAGAAGACCGTCCATGGCGGATCCCCCTAATTGCATGCTTAAAAGTGGCCCTACATCCTCAAAAAAATCCTGCAAATTGATTCAGTATATATATGAAAAGATGAACTTAAATTCATTGGAATAGATAGCAAATCAGGAGAAATTTTGCAGCTCCTGTTTTCATTGAGGAACTGAAACCAGACACTAGAGAAACATCTGGTGAATTAAAAAGGTTAAGGTCAGGTAAAGCACCCAAGCACCTTAAATCTTCTTGCAAGACAATTGTTTTTAGCATTTTTCAAGGGATCGCCTTGGGTGAGAGCATAACCGAGGAATGTGCCACTTAATAGCTACTATTATTGTTACAAGAAACCTATATGCTGTATGTTTATTCAACATAAAAGTTCACAAGTTAATACAAGATATCTGCCAGTGCCCAACATCAAACAACACAATAACAACAAATTCAACTCTGAGCAACAAACATCAGAAAATGATTCATCTCTCTCAATTCCTCCATCGTTTTGCAAAAATAATCCTAAATATTTAAAGCTATCAAATCAAAACAACTCATCATCTCCTATCTTAACAATTGTCTCGTTACGTCTAATATTCCTAAACTAAATCTAGCCATATTATCTAATAAACAAGATCATATTTCCAATTTGTAAGGACTAATACACTTCCCGATAAAATCTAATAAAACATCACAAGCCATCTAACGAGTGTCACGGGATTGTACTTCATATGCATGTGAATTAGATTAGATGTTTATCATATTATAGTTCAGATTATATGTTATCTTAATTGTTTATATTTCATACACTCAATATGAATGTTTGCATACGAATTATCCTAGCGAGTTCAATATGCTTCTTGCTAGAAGATACAAAAGTGCTATAGTCACAAATATCAAATGGCGTGCAAAGAAGAACCTTAGATATCAGTTTTAAGTCACCTGAACCATTGCATAAAATTGATGCGCACTGCTTGAAAGTTTGGGTTGGTTACCCACAAATGTAGTAGATGTTTTATTTGATGTGTGTGAACCTGCAGGTGGAAAAGTAAGTGCCCACTCATCTGCAGCTGCCAAGGCAGCAGTACTTACTTCAATTCGTCTTAAATTAGCACTCAGTGCTTGTTCAACATTAGGTCTAAAAAGTCTCATCAGAACAGAAGAAAGTGACAACCTCCCATGAGCTTCAAGCAAGGAACAATGTCCGATGGCTATCTGGACACACTCTGCAGCAGCTCGTAAGCCTCCAGCAGCAGCTGCTGAGGCTAATGCATGCCTATTAACGAGATGCGCAAAGGTCTCTGTTTGTTTTGTAGACCACACAACCAGTTCTGAAGCATACTCATCACCAAAGACTGCTTGAGAATCATTTAAAGCTTGACCAATAGTAGAAAATACTAGCTGTGATAGAGCTGCAGTATATGCTCCTCCATGGGACATACCAGTGGGATGAATAACTTGCATGTTGTACTGAAGCCTCTGATAATGAGCAGTAAGCAATAAACTATGAGCACGAGGACCATCACCAAGTCTTTTGAGAGCTGCAGAAGCTTCTCGAAGCTCAACGCCACAAGTAGAAGATTGACAAGCAGCTTCAGCAAGCTGATCAGCTAATTTCTTACGATGTTTAGAAATGGTGTTCTTCAACAATGAAAGTTCATGAGTACTTATAGCCTGCTTTTGTTTTGCTTCCGCAACTAGTTTTTCTGCTTCATTGAGGGAATCTAAAGCTTCATCAACTCTCCTTTCAGCTAATAGAACTTCTAGCCTATCAGGAAGCTCCTCTGCCCACTTCTCGAGATCTGAAGGTTCTTCATCTTCCACATTAGATATGTCATATTCTCCACTGCCTTCATAACCTTCGTGCAGGGAATCAATGTTAATACCTTCAGCTAACCCATGGATTAAACCTGTCTGAGCACCAAGAAAATTCTTGATAGACAAAAGTTCACCTTCTAGATCAGATATTTCCTTGGATGTTCTGCATTTGAAATATTGAAAAAAGAAATGAGTCTCCTTTGATACTTGACCATCTTAGTGTAGTAAAAATGCTATTGATGGAACATATTAAATGACATCACCTTCTAGATCAGATAGGTAAAGGACTAACCAATGAACCAAAACATTATCACCAACAAAAACATTAAAAAAATTTAAAATGCATATGACTACAATTTAGTAAAGGTGACAATCAGGCTAGCTACTTGCAACATGGCATAATCCATAGAGATATAGAATAGTATTAAATTCTGATGTTTGAGTAGTGGTCATAATGCATAGTCATATATGTGTTTGACAATGTATTAGATAGACAATAACTGGTTCATCCAAAAATGAATTATTAGTTTTAAAGGTTTTGAATTTCCTCATAGTGATCATACTAATTTTTTTTTTTTGTAATATTTCTCATTGTTTAAGTTATGATACAATTTAAAGAATTAATACTTTTTAATAATGCATCAAATAATGATTCTAGTCACTTTAATAGAAAATTTTAATATAATCATGGGAGATAAGTTTTTTTTTTCCCATCTATTATGTTTTTTTTTCTAATTTCTTAATTTTCCATATATTTTCTATTTAAAAAAAAAATCCTTTTTTTTGTTTCTAATTTTTATTTAACAATTTTATTGTTTTAATATAAATTGCCCCCACAAACCTAGGCACATGCCAATTGAACCCTAGTCGAGACCCAAGCTAACCAGGTACAAGTCAATTAGGGCCAAGTCGGTTGATCCAGACACACACCAACTAGCCAGGTCTACCTCGGACCGCCAACTATGACAATTTGTGTTGAGCTGGACTCAAGGCAACAAATAAAAGGGCAGACTAGGCCTAGATTATACTCCGTTTAGTCAACCCATTTTTGACACCTTTACAATTAAGAATGTTCTGTCGTATTTTTCAATGCCAACCAAATATCACTAGTGGTTCTATAACTAATTCTTATAAATGAGTTAGATAATATTATAGTCAAAGAAGAAATAGAACAACTTACGTAGTGCAAGAGTTAAAATTTTTGACACGTTTACAACTAAGAATGTTTGGTCATATTTTTCAATGGCAACCAAATATCACTAGTGGTTCTATAACTAATTCGTATAAATGAGTTAGATAATATTATAGTCAAAGAAGAAATGGAACAACTTATTTATGTAGTGCATAAGACATGAGTTAAAAATTTTATCGTCTTAAAAGGACCAACTTAACTCCACCCATGACGAACCAGTCATGGTTGGTCCCAAGCTTGGATAAAGGAGGAGGATTACGTTAGGTTGCCAGTCATCATTAAAACTATGACAAATGTTCAATGAATGAATCCATTAAACTATTGTGCTAATGCTAGGTTGTTCCTGGAACATGCTACAAGGTTCGACGACAAGGACCGCTACATCTCCAGAACTCAGGTGCAGTGCTAAATATACAAGAGTTCGCGTTACACGGTCCGACTGTAACGTATCAGCAAGGTCCATTACATCTCTATGAGAACTTGGGTGTAGTGTTAAATAGGCAAGAGTTTTCACACCATAGGTTAAATAAGAACAAATATTATAGGAAAATTAATAGTCTAAGATTTGGAACATAGGAACCCTCACTAGTAAATCAATGGAGGTAATAGATACGATGATTAGGATTTTGTGTGTACAAGAGACAAAATAGATAGACGAGAAGACAAAGATGATAGAGAACTCGGGTTTTAAGTTATGGTATACAGGAAAGAGTAAAACAAAAAATAAAGTGAGCATTGTTGTAGATAGTTCGTTAAAAGATAAAGTTATAGGAGTAGTTAGAAAAGGAAATAGAATTATAACCCGTAAGATAATAGTGGTGAAAAAAACTATAAACATAATTAACGTATATGCACCGCGGATTAGATGAAGCTACCAAATTATGATTTTATGATGACTTAAATGAAGTATTACAAAATATTCTGCTAAATGATATGATTTTAATATGAAGTGATCTAAATGGGCATGTCGGAGTGAAAACTAAGGAATATGAGAGAGTAGGGTGATGGGTTGGAATGAGAAATGAAGAAGAGAAAACTATATTAGATTTTGCGATAGCATATAATCTTATATTAGCTAATACATTTTTTAAGAAAAGAGAACACTTAGTCACGTTAAAAAATGGGAATAATAAATCACAAATTGACTCTCTTATGGTTAGGAAGAAAGATAGAATGATTGTAAAGATTGAAAGGTCATTCCTAAAGAAATCTTAACTACCCAACATAGGTTAGTAGTATTGGATATACGCCTCAAGTATAGTATCAATAGAAAGAAAATATATACGACTCTTAGAATTAAGTGGTGGAAGTTAAAGAATGTAAAGCAAAATATATTTAAGGAGAAGGTAGAAATATAAGAATTAGGTGAAATATACAGTGATCTTAATACAACATGGGATAAATGGTATCAAAATTAAAAATTGTAACTAAGAGTGTACTTGATAAGTCAAAGGGGCATACACCATAAAAGTAAGGAATCTTGGTGGTGAAATGAGAAAATACAAGAGAAAGTGAAGGACAACCGAACCTCTTATAAGGAATTATATATTTGTAAGATCGAGGAAAACTTTAAAAAATATATAATAGCTAAGAAAGAGGCCAAGAAAGTAGTGAATGAAACTTTTGAACGATTATATAAAAAAATTAAGCACAAAAGGAGAAAAAAACATTTATAGAATAGCCAAAGTGAGAAAAATAAAGACAAAAATAAAATGTATTAAAGATAATGTAATAGGGTACTAGTAAACGATGAAAAAATAAAAAAGCCGTGAAAAAATGTATTTTCATCAACTTTTTAATGAAGGTTAGGTGACCAACTTAACTTAGGTAATTTAAGTAGGTCAAATGAGTATAGAAATTTAAATTTTTATCGTAGAATTCATACTTTAGAAGTAGAACAAGCTTTAAATGAGATGCATAATAGAAAAGCCATTGGACCAGATGATATTCCGATAGAGGTATGAAAGTGCATAGGGAAATAAGGTATTGAATGACATACAAAATTATTTAATATGATATTGAAAATGAAAAAATATCTGATCAATGGAGGAGAAATACTCTACTTCCCTTATATAAGAATAAGGGAGACATACAAAATTATGCAAACTATAGGGGATTAAACCAATGAGTCATACCATGAAACTTTGAAAAAAAAGTAAATCAAAAAAGATTAAGGAAGGAGACCACAGTGACCGAAAATCAATTTGGGTTCATATCTGGAAGGTCAACAATAGAAGCTATACATCTTCTTAGACAACTAATTGAAAAATATCGGAAGCAAAAACAAGATCTACGCATGATATTCATTGACTTAGAAAAAACTTATGATAGAGTTCCAAGAGAAATTATATGAAGAATTCTAGAAAAGAAAGGTATTAGCGTAACAAACATTAAACTAATTAAGGATATGTACGAAGATGTAACGACCAAACTAAAGACTTCAGGCGGAGTAACTAAAGCATTTCTAATAAAGATAGAGTTGCATGATCAACTCTAAGTCTCTATCTTTTTACACTAATTATGGATAAATTCATTGCACACACTCAAGATACTCGTGCATGTATTTTGCAGATGATATTGTTTTGGTAGATGACACACGTGAAGGAGTAAATGCTAAACTAAAATCTTGGCGGGAAACACTAGAGGAGAGAAAGGTTTTAGGTTTAGTAGAATAAAGAAAGAATATATGGAATTTAAGTTT
>JBAMIE010000063.1:3939988-3960702 GCA_037177295.1 Kaempferia parviflora
TCAGGTAATGTTTAATACTGATTTCAAGACTCACTTCGCTCCTTTAATGCAGAGGCTAAGGGATGCTGGATCCCTTGCAGCACTGGGCCAAAAATAAGATCCAATGTACCCTGGATATTATTAATCCGGATCTTACTGTACAAGACAAGCCCATGAAGCATAAAACCTCTGCCATGGAGGCCACATTTAAAGTTCATGTTGAGGTCTTGATAAGATTAAAGGTAATTCGACACAGCATTAGTCGACTCAGAACAACGGGCTTTATTGTTCAATCCGGAACCACAATGGATCCAGAAACTAGCCTTGAAAAGAAAGGGAAGGAAAGACTGTATTCAATTACAAGACCCTCAATGACAACACTTATAAAGACCAATACTCCTTACTGGGTATAGGTTTGATATTAAAAAAGATTGGCCAGAGCAAGATATTCTCCAAATTTGACCTGAAATCTGGTTTTCATCAGGTCATGATGAATCCTGAGTCTATTCCATGGACATCGTTTCTGGTCCCTCAAGGTATATACGAATGGTTGGTTATGTCATTCGGGTAAAAAAATGTCCCAGCCATCTTTCAACGAAAGATGAATAATTGTTTTAAACATTATGAGGATTTCTTAGTAGTTTATATTGATGATATTCTGGTATTTTTAGAGACTGAAGAATTGCATGTGCAGCACCTCACCCAGATGCTAGATATATGCCAGAACAACAGCATCTGATAAAGAAGGTTATTGATTTTGATGAGGACAAGTTGCAAACTCTCAAGGGATATCTTGGCTTGGAATTCTCAATTATGCCCGATCTTATATTCCCAACCTTAGCTCTTTACTAGGCCCTCTCTACTCAAAGACATCCCCGCATGGAGACAGGCGATTTAAACAATCAGACTGGGAAATAGTTCACAAACTCAAAGCTATTATTCAAAATCTGCCTGACCTGGAGCTCCCCCCATTAGATTCTTATATTATTATTGAAACAGACGGATCTATGGAAGGATGGGGAGGTATTTGCAAATGGAAGCGTTCCAAATTCGACCCAAGAAATTCTGAAAAAATATGCGCCTACGCAAGAGGAAAATTTCCTACTATCAAATCTGCAATTGATGCAGAAATCCACGCTTGCATGGAGGCCCTCACCGCAATGAAGATCCACTATCTCGACAAGAAGGAAGTTACTTTAAGAACTGACTGTCATGCAATAATCAAATTCTTTAATAAATCAGCGCAGAATAAGCCTTCTAGAGTTCGATGGATCTCTTTTATAGATTATATCACCGGAACAAGGGTGGAAATTAAGTTTGAGCATATTGATGGGATCAATAATGAGCTGGCTGATGCTCTATCCCGACTAGTATATCATCTCGTCATAGCTGTAACAGTTCCCGAAGACCAAGTCTCTCTACTCAATATGATTGAAGACTCTATGGAAGAAATAAAAAATGCCCCTGACGAGACAAGGAGACAGCTGGGATGCATTATCTGTTCAATTATTCCCTCACTAGTGGAGCTTTAAAGCTGGCCGACATCTTTATTAAAGACAAAAGTCACTTTATCCAAGCATCTTTTAAAGTTACTTTAGCCAGCCACTTCCAGTCACTTTGATAAAAGTAGATTCTCTTAATAATGTAAAAAGTTAAGCAGTTTTACTTTTGAAAACCGTAGGCGGCACATGGTTTTTGAACCGCCCAAGTCATGTAATAAGTTCTATATAAGCAAGGCTTGTAAGACTTAGCGGAACAAGCAGGAAAAACCATAAGTCCCACTAAGTAGTAAGTGTGCTTGTAAGTCCATGTATACCCTCTTCTGAGTTCACGCACGCACACACGTTCAATTGGCCTTTCACTGAGACAGTAAAAACAACTGTATGTAAGATATTTTTATTTTTATTTTTTTTTGTTAAAGAGTTAATGTGCTTCTTGTTTTCTCTCTTTCTCCAAGATTCTGATTTGGTTCTTTTCTAACTCCACATACAAAATTCCGTGGGATACAGAGTCAACTTGCGCATTTGCCTATGTATTGAAACTTGAAAGTACTTTAAAATAAATGGAGACAACTGCCTCAATTGACGCATAGTTGTGTAACATAAAGAACCATAATAAACTGATGGCAGAATATGTATTTATGTAGCATGGTAATTTTTTCTTGATGCTGATAACTATGGGTGTTTGTTCATGTTTTGTATTTTAATTCCTTTATAGTATAAAGCTGTACTTAAGTTTGTTTTCTCCAGCAATTGAGAAACTGATAAAGGAAACTGCTGGCAAATATGCTACTGGAGATGAGGTCTATCTGGTTAGTCCAATATGATTATCTTATAGTCTTCGGTTGAAAAGTTTTAACCGATTTTATACCCATTTAAAGTGCTTAAGAATCAAACCTTTGGTGCAAGACCAAATGTCCAAAATGCTGATAAAAACACAAACACTAATTATAAACTGAAGTTTTATATTCTTTCAAGTCATGGAATTGCTTAACATCCTAAATAGCCACTTGAGGTGGAACCAATGTGGTTAAGGGCTCTTTAATAATTATTTTTCTCCTCGGAAGCAAATTATATGCCTGTCCAAATGCTAGTCATATTTAATTTCTTCCGGCATCCTTGGCTATGTTTATTTTACTTTTCTATAATTTGACATGTTTCAGCCTAGATGTTGTTCATGTCTTTAACTGACTGTTAATCCTAAAAGCTTAAACTAAATTGGCACGTCTTAATGCTTAACACAAACTCAATTTTCACTATAACATATTATTAACAGTAGGAGGATTTGAACACATTTATTCTTGCTACGATACCCTCTGGTTAGCAATTATCCCAAAACTTAAGCCACTAGGAAAAGGTTCATTATTATGATTGCAATTGTAATTGGTCAGATATGCTAAAGTAAAATACAAGTGACGCTGCGTGATCTTTGTTACCTGCAGGCTGATTTGTTTTTGGCACCCCAGATAACTTCAGCAACATCACGTTTCCAAATAGACATGGTAATTCTAGTTGGATAGTTTGGTTTGCTTTTGAATTTTAAATTACTGGAGATCTGTTATAATAACTTATCTTTTAACTACAATTATCAAACATGCTAGGAGGTATAAACAATTCACATCTGAAGGATCTAAATTTGGAGGTTATATTTATTTGTTCAATGGATGTTGTCTTTCCCACCTCTAGTTATGGTTATTTCATGACAACCAAAACATACATCATAAAACCCTCACTCTAGTTAAATATGTAGCTGAAACCGTTAGAAACTTAAACAAGTCGGCCCAGAAATTTAGAGCCTACTTCTGAACAACTTTTGTAATTGGATCGAACCATTTTTGTTGAAATTTGCCTCAGCACCTGCATTTCATTGAATTTTTAACCTTTATATTGTTTTTTTTTTCTTGGAGTGAAGTCACTTTACCCTACATTAGCGAGAGTGAGCCAAGCATATGATGAGCACCCTGCCTTTCAAGCTGCCCACCCACTTAAGCAGCCAGACGCACAGCCGCAATCCTGAGGAAAAGCTCTGTTGCTAAATGGTATCAGATTGAGATCAAGACAAAAAATAAAGCTGTAAGTTGAGCAAGAAAGGATGTACGCATCAAGAATTTGCACTCTTGTTGGATAATATACATACTTGTAGTAGTAATAGAATGTGAATCTCCTATCGTTCTTCAACTACACTACAAATGGTAATAGATCTATGAACTGTTTTAAACTGCCATACACCTCATTTCTTGTGGATCAATGCTTGCTCTTTATCACTTGTGCCTGTCTTCAGTGCTATTTGAAATCTTTGGAAAAAAGAGTATCTTTTCTTTCAAATCTTAGATTTTATTTCAATTTTGATCAGATTTATATTAATTTTCACTCGCTGAATATTTGATTTACAGAATTATTATTCTGTCAAAATGATCTTTGCTTATAAAATCATTAGCTCATAGAAATAGCCGGTTGGCGCAGTTGGTAGTTCATTTGTCTTAATAAATTTTGGGATCAATTTTAAATGGGTGCAAAAATATCTCGTTGATGTCTAGCCTCTTCGTCCTCCGTTTCAATCAATAATAAATTTAATCAAATTTCTAATAAAATTATAAAAGGACTAGAACAATCCTAAAAGCTCGCTTATTACATTTTTTTAATAACAAAATTAATGTTTAAACAATTTCTAATTGTGCTAGAATATCGATTTGGAGACTGTTCTACACTTTTGTCTCTTTCCGTGATTTATTATAATTGATGTTCCTCTCCTTTTTCTGCGGTCGTCTCAGACCTGCTCTCTTCGAGTCAAATAGATAGGGTATTTTTCCTCGTCTCCTCTTTCTCCGGCGATGGCGGAGACGGGGAAGATCACGCTGTATTCCCACTGGATGAGCTCATGCTCGCAGCGAGTGCGTATCGCCCTTAATCTCAAAGGTTCGTGTTCGTAACTTCTTCACCAATTGACTTCCTATGAAGCTTCGGTTTGAATGTTCTCTCTCTCTCTCTGGCGGTCGGAATCGGTGATATCGTTTTTATTCTCTTGATAGGGTTGGACTATGAGTACAAGACTGTCAATATTTTGAATGGAAAGATCTTTGATCCAGGTTTGGGATTCAATCCCTCTAGCGATCTCACATCAGTTACTGCGCTTTTCAAATGATTCCTTTTTCTTATTTTCTTCCGCTTGTGCATTGATTGTTCGTGTTTGACCTTAGAATTTGAGAAATTGAATCCAGTCAAGTTTGTTCCGGCACTGGTAGATGGGGATTTTGGTATTGCTGATTCATTTGCCATAATTTTGGTGAGACAGAAGTTGATTCCTTTGCCCTGTTTAATTTCTTGTCAAGTCGGGTTTATCTTCATTCCAAACCTCATCTTTTCTCTGGTTTTATAAAGTATTTAGAAGACAAATACCCTCAGCATCCCCTGCTTCCGGACGACCTGAAAAAGAAAGCGCTCAACATCCAGGTGAGTCACATATGGGGATGTTATGAGTCTTCGTGCATTATGATCTCTGATTGCCTGCATCTTTCTGTTCCCTGCCACACTATGATAAATCTGAATCTACTTGTCCCAACGCTTAAATAACAGGATATTAAGAGAATTTATCTATAAAACCAATTTAGATTCATGCCTGGAAGGTTGACGATAGAAGCTATACATCTTCTTCGACAACTAATTAAAAAGTATTAGAAAAAGAAGCAATACTTACATGTGATATTAATTAACCTAGAAAAAGCATATGATAAAATCCTGATGGAAATTATATGAAAATTTTAGAGAAGAAAGGTGTTAGCGTAGTGTATATTGAAACAATTAAAGATTTGTATGATTATGTCATGACAAAAGTGAAGACTCCATATGAATTAACTAAAGCGTTTCCTATAAAGATAAGGTTACATTATGGATCAATTATAAGTCCTTATATTTTTAGACCAATCATGAATGAACTCACGGGATACATCTAAGACATGCTACGTGCAAGATGTTTACAAATGACATTATTTTGGTCGATGAGATACATGAAAGGGTAAATGCTAAGTTCGAATCTTGGCGAGAAACATTGGTAGTAAATAATTTTCGGCTTAGTAGAATAAATACAAAATATATGGAATTTAAGTTTAATAGTATTAGATGTTGTTTGACAATTTTTAAGATAGAAAATGACGAGTTACATGTAATTGATAACTTTAAGTATTTAAGATCCGTTTTGCAAAACAATGGAGAGGCTGATAGAAATGTTTTATAGAATATATAGGCATGATGGTTAAATGTTTTTTTTGTGACCGTAAGTACCTCTAAAACTTAAAAGGGAAGTTTTATAAAATGACGATTATATCTATTATGTTATATAAAGTTGAATGTTGGGCTATAAAGTGAGCACATAAGCAGAGGTTGAGAGTCGCAGAGATGAGAATGTTAAAGCGGATGTGCAGACATATGAGGATGGATAAGATAAAATGAAAATATTAGAGAGAAAATTGAGTTGTGACTATTGAGGAAAAACTCGAGACGCGTTTAAGATGTTATGAATATGTACTTAGGCGACCAATAAATGTCCAGTTTGGCAATGTGAGACCAACACAAATACGCACATTAGCAAGGAAGTGAGAGATCAAAGAAAACTCGGTTAACAATAATGAAATAAGATAAAATTCACTTAAATATGACTAAGATATAGTAAGGGATTGAGTCCAATGGTGTGGAAGGATCCATATATTCGACCTCACCTAGTATAATAAGTTTCAGTGTGTACTTTCAGTGTTTATGAGTTTTTTGATGATGATTACATTCACAATTGAATTAGTTTGAGACGTATCTCTACAATAACCAAGTGCCAATATGCACTGACAAATTGTTTTTTTTTTTTAAAGAAAAGTTGGTTCGTGCTAAATGCTGTGTGCAACTGTTTTTTTTTCTGTTTCAAGGTTTATATGAACTATAGTTCGTATCATGGTACACACGTTTCATATTACCATGTCATACCCTTTTATGTTTTGTATTGTTCATGCCTGTACTTGTATTGATTTATTAGAAATGATTAAAACAATAGATAAATAAACTGATCATCCCTTGGCCTTCCGAGATCTTAGTTTCAGTTGAATCACACAATCGTGTATAATCACAATGGAAGCTAAAATAATACTTTACAAACCAAAGGCATACTATCTATCTTCCTGTCGCATGGAATTAATTTATTGGAAACCTTAAGAATCTCCTTAATTAGGAATCCCATGAAGGTACTCTGCTCAAAGTGAGTATAAAAAATTTATAATGGCACACAACTAGTACAATTCTCATTCCTTCCTTTTTTTATGGGTGAGTGGAAATGGCCACGTCTATCATGGGTGGATTCACTCACTTTCTGTTAACAGATGTCAAATGTAGATATCCCTATCAAGGTCACAATCATCAATTAACACTTCAATTAAACTCTTAAACTGATCTGTTTAGGCCCAGCATAAAAAATTTATTCTGCACGTCTTATATTACAAAAATTTCTTGAACTATTATACCTTGAATGTTTCCTATACTTGAGGTTAAGGTATGAGACAAGATGGCTCTTGTTCAGTTTGAACTCTTTTTTTGTATGTGGAAAATACACACAGATTTGGAACTATATTAGTTCATGCTTGTAGTTGCCCTGGTTAATACCATTTGATCTTTGTTTTTTTTCTTTCACAGATTGCAAGTATTGTCACTTCAAGCATTCAGCCACTCCAGAATACTTGTGTGGTAGTGAGTAAAGTGTTGTGCCTGCCTATTGGAAGATACCAAGTTAGTAAGGCTCAACACTACATATAGATAGGTTTTAACTCCATGAACTTGCAGAATTATATTGAAGAAAAGATTGATTCTGAAGCAAAACTTGCATGGGCGCAGCTATATATCAACAATGGATTTGCAGGTTGTCTTTGAAAATTAATAATGCTTCCATTGATATGATTTAATCCCTAGAATGATATGCTTTCCTTGGAGTTTCTGTGAAAATAATTTCATAGTTTTCTAATATATATGGTGTGTTACAACCACGTAGCAAATAAGTCCTTATATAATTGATAATCGAATTTAGTTATTATTATTTTTCTAATAACCACATAGTTCATATGTAGTCGATAATTGCAGTTTCCTAATACTATGGTGCAGCAAGTTCATATGTAATTTATAATCAAAGCGTTTAATTATCATTTTTTTTTTCTAATAAGAACACGGTCAATTATATAATTGATAATTGAAGTGCGTAACTAATTGGCCCATTATCCATTATATAATTGATAATTGTAGTTCCTAATATCTTTGATGCGTTATAACTACAAAGCAAGTCCATATACAATTGATAATTGAAGTGAGTTATTATTATTTTTCTAATAATCAATAGTCTATGTATAATTAATAATTTATTTCTAATTGTTGGGTTGCAAGGTTGCAAACATAGTCCCACATTGAAAACACATGGAAAGATCATGTGTTTATAAGAGAAAGATGTCTTCATTGGTATGAAGCCTTTTAAGTAGAGCCCAAGAGCAAAACCATGAGGACTTAGGCTCAAAGTGGACAATATCATGTCATTGTGGAGATATCTAAACTCTTTTAGATCCAACAATTGGTATCAGAGCCCGGATTGCCAGAAGGACTAAACGCCGACTGTGCATAAGAGTCATGATTGATCGAACCATGTGGATAGATTGTTGACCTCTAACAAAGGATTGGGAGCTCCCATGTCCGAATTAGGAGGACCAGACACCAGGCAGGAAGTCCTAGTAGGTCGGTTGGACCGAGGGACAGGAAGTCCTGGTGGGTCAAGAATCAAACTTGAGGGGGGTCTGTGGTCTTTTGTTTGAAGGGGGAATTGTTGGGTTGCAAGGTTGCAAACATAATCCCACATTGAAAACACATGGGAAAGATCATACGTTTATAAGAGAAAGGTATCTTCGTTGGTATGAGACCTTTTGGGTAGAGCCCAAGAGCAAAACCACGAGGGCTTAGGACCAAAGTGGACAATATCATGTCATTGTGGAGATATCTAAACTCTTTTAGATCCAACACTAATAAGCACAAAGACCTGTACAATCTATTATAGTGGCCCATTGTCAGTTTGCTCTCCTCAATTAGTGTCCCAAGCCCACTTGCTTCCAAGGAAGGAAATAATTGATTATATGGTTCTTGTTGGAAGGTTATACGTGAATAGATGGAAATCAATTTGCTTCATAAGGAATTGCAAATGATTTTCTTGCACAATACAAGTTAAATATATTTTTACTGCCACCCACATATATAAAAATGCATCTACTATTCTTATTCTTACTACCAAAGTTAGGAGCTGATGCAAGTATATGGTTCTATAATGGTGAGACAGCCACTGGTATGGAGAAAAATTAGTAGCCGATTATCACTAATGTGAAAGAAGAGGAGTCAGAGAACCCCACAAAGGAGTGATATAGCATCACTTTTCTCATGCCTAAAGATAATATTCCTTAGATTTGACATCATCACATGAAACTCAACTTTCTTTATTTGAACCATTAGGGGTATCCTCCTGTAAACCTTGTCTTTCAGTTTTGGATCAGAAGCATTTAGATGGATCAGTTAAAGATTATCTTGTTGGCACCTTTCGGCCCAGGAAGTTGGGAAAGTTAGCAAGCCACTCGAACCAAAATAGATTAGGGTAAGATGTTCTATGAAGTGAATATATGTCTGAAAGGATACTTTAAATTATCAGAGAATGAGAGAATGATGAATTAACATGATTGTCAAAATTGCTATCAACCTCAGATAGTTAAAAGCAAACCCTATTTCAATTGGTAGCAGATTGATAAAAAAAAAAAAAATCAAGGATGGTATAGGAAAAGAATTCCAAAAATTGAACCCATGTTGATAATTGGATCTTAATATAATAACAAATAACAGAATGTATAAAACTAAATCAATTATGGAGCACATTTCCTAATATGTGATTTCAAGCTAATTTTGTTTAATAGAATTGCTAATAATATATGATATACATGCTATATCTATTAGACTATTAATAGATTATAAAATTGCTAAATCATATTATTGTTTGATGCTAGGTTTGGCAATAATCCTACATTATTTAATATAATCATACTGTATATTGCTCCATGGAATAAAATTTAGTTGTGATTTTAATTGTAAAGAGGGTGTTTGGAAGGGGTATTAATCAAGGTAAATAACACAGTTTTTTATTTTTAAAAAAACTGTTTTAAGTTTTAGTTGTTTTAAAGTTCTATATTTGTTTAACTTTTTCATAATGTTGTTCAGATTTTTTAGAAAGTCTGTTGTAGATTTGCTAAAACTTCTTTGTGAATACTCACAAGATTCCCAATTTTTCTAGTCTTGATCTAGCTCAACTGATTCATATTGGTATTAGAATTTTGATGATCCTTAAAGTAAATGATTAGTACAATCCTTTTTATTATATAATTAGAGGTTTAAATAATTATACTCCAGTGCAAGGTTTAAAATCGCAAGTTGTCCAAAGTTTCGGTCTTTAGTTGGAGCGATATTGTTTTGGTATTGTACCAACATTTCAATGCATAGTGCTGGTGACGGATTGAAGGAGGAAGGAGATGAAAAATAGGAATGAGATATTTCTATGCCAAGTGGTATGAGTTTTAGTAATTTACTGGAACAATATGTTCTGATCGTAGCACTCGGCATGGTATGAGATTTAAAACCATGCTCCAATGTCTATGTAGATATATGCAGATTTATATGGAAAGTCCAAGAAGTGAGCTTGTGCCTTAAGAATAGTTTCAAATTTAAGAAGACTATTGTACAAAACTGGCAAGTATTTTGGGTATCGTTCTTAATCCTTTCTTTATATATTTTTTTAATTGGCTAATTTGGAAGATTTGTTGCCAAGGATTGATTGGCATCAAGGTCATAATGAAATTCATTTTGGACTACTTTGTTGAAAGATTAACAATATTACCCATTTTCCATGAGTTGCATGCAAGAGAATTTTGGGATAGTTCTCTTTTTCAGCTTTAAACACATTTAAATTTCCAGAAAACTTATCATTTTTTGTTTCATTCTGCTTTTTAGTAAAATTTCTGTCATAAAAAAAATAGAACTGAATCTTATCTCCCTTTCACACACACCCAAACGTCATTCAATTTGTCTTTCACTGAGACAGTAAAATATTTATCATTTATTATTTTTTTTGTTGAAGAGTTCGTGTGCTTCTTGTTTCTCTCTTTCTCCAAGATTCTATTTGGTTCTTTTCTAACTCTATATACCAAATTTGAGAGATACAGAGTCAACTTGCATTTTTTTTTTTTTGTCGATATATTGAAACTTGAAAATACTTCAAAATAAAATGGAGACAACTGCCTCTATTGACACAGTTGTGTAACATAATGAACCACAATAAGCTGATGGCAAAATATGTATTTATGTAGTTGCTGTTGCATGGTAGTTTTTTTTTTATGCTGATAAGTGATAACTATGAGAGTATGAGTATTTGTTCATGTTTGGTTTTTTAATTCCTTTACAGTATTAAGCTGTACTTAACTCTGTTTTCTTCAGCAATTGAGAAACTGATAAAGGAAACTGCTGGCAAATACGCTACTGGAGATGAGGTCTATCTGGTTAGTCCAATATGATTTTCTTATATTGTTCTTTTGAAAAGTTTCGACCGATTGTTTATATTCACTTGAAGTGCTTAAGTATCGTAACTTTGGTGTAAGACCAGTTGCCCAAAATACAGATAAAAACACAAACAGTAATTTTAAACTGAAGTTTTATATTCTTTCAAGTCATGGAATTATTTAGATATCCTAAATACCGATTTGAGGTTGAACCAATGTGGTTTAGGGCCCTTAATTATAATTTTTCTCCCCGTAAGCAAATTATACGCCTGTCCAAACACAAATTATATTTAATTTTTTGGCATCCTTGTCTATGTTTATTCTCCCTTCCTATAATTTGATGTGTTTCAGCCTAGAAGTTATCATGTCTTTGACTGAGTGATTGGGAATCCTAAAAGCTTAAACTAATAGGAGATGATCCAATTAATAAATTTGGATCCTTGATGCCCCCTGCACACATGAGCAGGTGGATTGGTCTAAATTTGCACATCTTAACACTTATGATATATTATTAACAATAGGAGGATTTGAATACATTAATTCTTGCTCGATACCTATTAAGCTATGCCTCTGGTGAGCAATTATGCCAAATCTAAAGCTAATAGGAAAAGGTTCATTACAATGGTTGCAATTGTACTTGTTCGGATATTCTAAAGCAAAATACAAGTGACGCTGCATGATCTTTGTTACCTGCAGGCTGATTTGTTTTTGGCACCCCAAATATATGGAGCAACATCACGCTTCCAAATTGACATGGTAATTATAGTTGGATTGCTTGTATTTTTTTTTCTTCTTAATTTAGACTTACTGAAGATTTGTTATAACTACAATTATCAAGCATGCTGGTGGTATAAACAATTGACATCGCCTGATTTATGGTGATTCTTTCATAACAACCAAATCATACATCATAAAACCCTTACTCTAGCCCCCACGAGCTGATGCAGTTGATTCATGCATGGATGTTGTTGTCAATAGGCTTGGGGTCGATTCCGAATGGGTGCGGAATGTCGCTGTGGCTGTTGTTGCTAGGCGAAGCCCCCTATGATTTACCCCTATTCTAAACAGTGGGTACCATCTTGGAGGGGCCGTCAAAGTGACGGTTTCACTTTTAATGCAAATAAAGCCCTCAATCTAATGAAATCAAGTAGGCCTAGAAATTAGAGCCTACTTCCGAACAACTTTTGTAATTGGATCGAACCATTTTGTTGAAATTTGCCTCAGCACCTGCATTTCATTGGATTTTTAACCCTTTTTTTTTTTGTTTTGAGTGAAGTCACTTTACCCAACATTAGCAAGATTGAGCCAAGCATATGATGAGCACCCTGCCTTTCAAGCTGCCCACCCACTTAAGCAGCCAGACACGCCGTTGCAATCCTGAGGAAAGTTATGTTGCTAAATGATATCAGATTGAGATCAAGACTGAAAATAAAGCTATCGATGGTCTGATTTACTTCCTAAAACAAAAACTGGTTTGTAAGTTGAGCAAGAAAGGATGTATGCATCAAGAATTTGCACTTTTGTTGGAATATATAAATACTTTTCTGCAGTAGTCGTAGAATGTGAATTTCCTATCGTTCTTCAACTGCACTACAAGTGCGAATAGATCTACCAACTGTTTAAAACCATCATAAACCGCATTTTAGTGTTTGTTTCTTGAGGTCACTTGCTATTTGAAATCTTTGGAAAATAGTATCTTTTCTTTTAAATCTTAGAATTTATTTCAATTTTGGTTAGATTTAAATTGCTTTCACTTACAGGATATTTGATTTACAGCATTATTATTCTGTCAATGATCTTTGCTTATAAGATCCGTAGTTCATAGACGCAGCTACTTTATTAGCTTTTTATTTATTTATTTATTTATTATTATTATTTTTTAATAATCCATGTATCTTACTTTTATGATCTAACTAATCATAAATGAGCGACTCGAAGTGAATTTGAATCCTCATGGTTTAGGAAGCTTATATCACCTTTGACTGTAGCATCATAGCCCTGGAAGCTAGCTATTTCATTTATGATTGGATATATTAGTTATTCATGCATTTGATTTGATTTGCTTTTTTTTTTTCCTAATCATAATTTTTTACATTCAAATGTCATTCTAAATTTTTAAATGTGATATATTAATCTAATTATATTTTCTTTGCCTCGTGCTATTTTTCAGTAGTTTTATTCCCTGACAAGCATCCTCATGGACCTCATCCACGTAGACATTGTCTTTTTTTTTTTTTTTTGTGATGAAAGCAGACATTGTCATTGACATCAGAGGAAGAGGTTGTTAGGAGATTCAAAGTAGTATAGTTTAAATACGTTTCTATAACTGTGTTGGGTCAAACATTTAAAAGAAGACACTATTCATCAAATCAAACTTCGTAAGGGAAAAAAAAGGCAAAAATAAAAGAGGTTTTTTTTATTAGAAATACAAAAGATTATTTTTTTTTCATTTATTATCAAAATAGCATCTCATTTAGTATATTTTTATTTTTAAAAATATTTTTATTTTTGATATTGTTGTAGCAATTATGAGATCATAGTTGTTATAATATAAAAATTTTAATTCTGATCAACATTAATAATGTTATATTATAGCAGTTATAAACTATAATTGCTATAATATAAATACTTCATCTCTAGTTAATAATATATTGTATCAACTACGAATTACAACTGCTACACCATATGTAGTTTATCTCTAAACAACATTGATTAATATTTATTATAGCAATTATGGATAACTGCTACATAGCTATAGCAGTCGCCCCCGGAGTTATGGTGCAGCGGTAAGGGCGTTTAGTTGTCTCTCAGGTACTCACGATTCGATTCCCAGCTACGACGCATTTGCAAGGATTTTTCCTCCAAATGGGACTCGCAACTAAGGGACATTGAGCTTCTGGGTCGTCCACCGTGAGTGCTTCCCAATTTACCCTGGTGACCGATGGAAAACTTTCATGGGGCCGGACTGACTACTCTCAGAGATAGTCAATTATGTTAACTGAGTTTATCGTTTATTTATTTTTTTTTTTTACATAGCTATAGCAGTCATTTTTTTGTTAATATTATGTTACAATAGCTAAAATTCTTTGTTGTTACAACATAAATGGTTATCTGATCAACATTAATATTATGTTATATTAGCTATAAGCTATGGAATCGTAGCTATTATAACTGTGTAATTTTTACAGGTATGAAATTTTAAATATGTAGTTACAGGATCATAACTACTATAATATCACTAAAAATAAGGATATTTTGGAAAATAAAAATAAATTGAAGCAAGGAGGGGTGCTAAATAAATTGAGGCGGGAGAAGCATTGTTTTGATAATAAATTAAAAAAAAAATGCTCTTTTGATAATTTCAATAAAAAAAGATGTTTTTTTTTAATTTTTACTCCTAAAAGTTATAGGATAGGGCCAAAAATATAAATATATTGATACAAATGAACCTAGGAAGATAATTCATTTTAATAAATATTAATAATTCTTATATTATATAATGTTTTAAAGACTTTAGTTAATGTCATAAATTATGACATCAACACAATCTAAAAAAGATTGTTGCCCCTCTCATTTTTTGTGTATGCATGTGTCCAATTCTTTGTTGAGTTCATTTGTCATTCATTTGACTCGTCTAGTCTTCTAACTTAACCTAATTTGTCTATCCAATCCTATAAGCACACTTGGTCCAACCAATCTTGAAGAAGTTGACTAGCACAGCCCACTTGACCCTTCTAATCCACTTAATTCACCCACCACATCTAGTCTAGCTTATCATATCAATCTAATTTGTTTCGTTTGTCCGATCCATTTGACCCACTTAGTCTATCCACAATGTTCAATACATAACACCCCAAAAGTGTTCACCCAACTCTCCCTATCGATTCATCCCATCATGCCCTTCTAACCTACACAACTCATATATTTCATTATTTTTTATTTAACATAATAGTGTAATACTCCACAAGCAAAGAAAATATTTCACCTCTTTGAAAAAGACCATTCAATTTCACCGTAATTGTCAATCCAAATATATAATAACAATCACGAGTTATCCCACTAGGTGGAGTGAGTTCAAACATAGAAAAAAAATACATTCAATTCCATTTTGCCTTACTAATGGTTGATTCTTCAACCAGTCGGAGATTATGCTATGCCTGATCGGAAGATGGAAAATATAAATGGTCAGCCACATGCTACAAGTCTTGCTCTCAATGTTTTTGCCTTTGGTGAACATCACTGCCAGCATCAAGTTATGTATTATCTACACAGCTGGTTCTCTTTCACGTCGAAACTAAGTTGGCACTCGATGACCATCGTTCGTGTCGATGCCCAGAATCTTCCTGAGGTATTCTAGCTGCTCAAAAGATCCTTGAAGTTCCTCCCACTGCAATGAACCAATGGCACCAGTTATTACGAAACAATTCTAAGACAAGGGCATGGTGTCTAGATATAATGCATTGACAATCCTTAACAAAATATAAAACACAGCCCGAGCGATTAATTAACTATGTTTCCAGTTCTTCAGAATGTAAGTAAGAAGAAACAAATGTACTCATTCAGAAAGCAGCACGCCATTTTGTATGAGATACCTGTTGCAATTACATATAAATGCACTTAATCTCAACAAAAACATCATTGAAATGTGAGCATCTGTTCCTTCTGAACTAGTTTATCAAGGAACCCATTCACAAACTTCCTCCAAATCAATCTCTCACTATATATTTTACAGTCTGAATACACACACAATTACAAATGTGTATAAGACAATATTATATTTTCATCGAAAAGCAATATCAGGGAAATTTTACCTCATGGAAAGAGAGAGAAACAAGCTTCCAACCAGCAGCAGCAATATATCGACGCTTCAGTATAGTGTGGCCTAACGGAGTACCTGTTGAACAACATAGACAAGTTAAATTTTCAGGTGCAATCTACAAATCTCACCTTTCATATTCATATTATTCCCTTAAATTCAAAACATGCATTTTAAGATATTCACATTCTAAAGGTGTCTAAATAACTTTACACCAAACAATGGACAACAAACTGATCTTGAAATCAGCTTGTGGCAACATTTTCAGTTGAAATTTTATGTGGTTGGGTAGATAGAAATTTGCAGTACAAGGGTATAATCAGAAAGAAAAGAGTGTTTTTTGATAAAAAAAAATGAATAAGAGGTGTTTTTTTTGGTAAATTCAGAATGTGATTGCTACATGCCTAAGTTTCTGGAAAAATGTGTTGGTCCATCAATCTCAAATGCAAGCTTTCTGTCGACAAGTACTGCATCTAGTGTGTATCCATCCACCACATACTCTTTCACCCAGTCGAGACCAGTACTTACGAGAAGCCTAGCAACCTCATTTTGGAATGAGGAAGTAGTTTTCTGATTGAATCGCTTAGTCTTCCCTGCTCTTGATATTTTCTCCTCTAGATCACTTGATAGTGATAGACCAAGATTCGAATATTGAAGTTTCAGACACTGGTTGGCCAGATGAACCTGTGTAGCAAACATGATATCTTCCCTATATTGTTCTGAGATCCTTCCCTCTTCAAACTTGCTTAAAGAAGTCCAGACACAGGAAAAGAATGGGCGATCCATTCGGTTAAGTACAGCATAAGACCAAGCTATATTTCCAATCTGACCTCTGTTAAATCTCAATGTAGATGAATCCAGACGGTTGCTTACAACACTTTCAGCACGGTCACTTACCTCAGTCTTGCCATTTAAAATTTCTGACTGAGGTGAATTTTCAACTTCCACAAAACATTTCCAACTGCCTGCATCCGTGAAGGCCTGATCTAGTGAGTCAAGAAAAAGATCAGCACACTCATTTAAAGAAGCAAATGCCCACAAGAACTGAGCAATCTCCTGCTCCCTGAAAGTATGAACTATTTCAGATGCCCTTTTAGATAGGGCGAAAAAGAGGTCTGGTGCAGAATGTTGCATCAAAGCAAATGCACCAGCAGTATTAGCAACATTCTGCGAATTGAAATCTCCAATCTTCACAAGTGCCACCTCAGCAATTCTATCCATTTCTGACAAATAGAGAAGGTCACCGCCAACCTTTGACAAGGCCCAGGCTATGTTCGATATCCCCTGCACCGAGCACTCCGGTAGCACGGCCATTGCAATACCTATGAGCATTGACATCTCTCTTTGACGGGCAATTGACAACCTATGAGTTCTACTCATGGAAACTTTTTCCATGTTCTTAGCAATACGGTGGAGAGCTGTAGCAATATTTCGTGGAGTAAGTGGTGAAGGTTTCAAGCCTTTTGCCACTGCTGAGATAGCCTCAGAAGCTATTTCCAAGACCTCATCAGCAGTCTGTGCCTCCACGATGGCTTTGTTCAAAGCGATCTCTTTCTTTCTATCTGAGGCTCCTGTAAACTGTGATAACTTCTCAATGAATTCCTCCCTCGAATTCATCCGCTTTTTCTCGAACATCCCATCTGCAACTGTATTGATTTTCTCTCTAAGACCACTGATGCCACTACTTTTCAAATTCAATTCATCCAAATCAATTTCTTCAGAGATTACAGTAGAGACATGGTCATCATCATCCTCTAAATCATCCAAGAAGGCATCTTCAACATTAATCTTCTGCTCTTTTTTGCTAGATTTGGCCTTTTTCTTCCTATTTCTTTTCTTAGGAACCACCATTTTCTCCATTGAACTAGTCAAGCCCCTCACCTCAATTGCTCTCAATGCGATCTTCCTCGCCTCGACACACCAATCCATGCTCTCTGCATCAGTCAGCAGTCTTGATCTTTCCCGGGCCTTCTTCAGAGATATTTGAGTCTTAGATGAAGGAATCTCTCCTAGGAACTCCAATTGCCACTGTGAATTAACCTCATTTTGGTCATCCACACCATTCTTGTCTGCCAAATCACTTCCCAGTCTACAAGAACAGATCTTTCTAGTCAGAGACACCGGCTTGAACATGAAATGACGAAAACGAAACATAGTTCTCATTGTTGGGGAGGTCCGCATGATTTTTGCAGAAATCTGCGGTGGAGCAAGGCATTGCCTTGCCAGAAGTGTGGCGAATTGCGACTCCATCTAAACCTTCATATATAGAAATGTAAAATCTCAGGCCATCCAAAGAGAAATTTCCTTCAATTACCAATGCCAAGAAACCAACTACTTGTATGCTACAAAGAAATATCACGTCAAATCCCTAGTATCTAGATAATCAGGCTGCAACATATAATCTATTGAAAATCTGTTATGAATTTAAGGTAACGAGAGCAAGTCCGACGAGTTGGACTCGTCTTCCTCAGACGGAAATCGGACGTAGGAGAGGAAGGAAAAAAAAAGTGAAAGAGGAAGAAGAATTGGAGGAGGAAACTGACTTGGACGATTAAGGGGAAGCGACGTTGCGAGGCAAAATTTCCTGCCTTCGTCGGATGAGGTTTTCCGGCGACTCCGTTCCGAGGCCACAAGCTGACGGCAGACGGTCGACGGCTAGGAGAAGGGGGCACTGGGCAGCGAAGCGAACGAAGGATAAGGATGCAGAGGGCCGCCGGTCAATTAGCCAGGGGACCAAAATAAATGGGAAATTTCAAAATGCTCCCTCCACCCGACCTTTCAATCTGTAAAAAAAAACTAAAAATTGGCAGACTTGCCAAAAGGGATCAATTCTCTCGATGGATATATGAGCCTGGACCACTTTTTGAATCAGGATAGTCTATAACGGAATTGTGGTCTTATTGTGATTGTGATTGTAATTCTTAGTTGTGATTTTTTTGAGTTTACTTTTTACGTAGGTTATAGTTTAGATCTGATTAGGTGGCTGGAGGTTCTCCTGTTTGATGCTCGAAAGCCTGGTCATCTGACCACCCTCTATGGCCTCCGGCTGCCTACTCGATCCAAAAAACAATCTGAATAAGAAGGTGAATCTAAGAAGAAATCACAACTAATTACGACCGAATTGCAGGCACGATCTGACCACAATTTCATTATGGACCATCTCCTGGTCCACAAAAAGTGGATCAGATGATTTAGTCTCATGAATATATACTTTAAAAAAACACAGATCTCATGATCTATAATCCTTGGTCCTAAAACAGGAGGCCCATTGGATTAGATCAGAAAAGACTAATATATAAATTCTTGATATGATCCAACGATCCTCTTAATCTGAATCAAGAGGGATCAAAGAAAGCGGACCAGAGAATCCGATCTGCTTAAAAAATAACTCTAACCATAGTAGTAATCATGGATAGGTGAGTATAATCATTTTCTATTCTAATATGGTAAAAATTAAATAACACCCTTTATTTTTTTTATTATCATAAAAAAATTTATATTAAAAAGAATTTTTAAATTTTTATTTAAAATTATATAAAGTAAAATTATTATAAATTAATTAAAATTACTGTACGTGGAATAATATTATATAATAATATTCTTTTTCAACTTATTTAAATTATTTTAATTTAATTAAAAAATATGAACAAGTTAATACCGAATTGGGTGACTGGTCCAATTTTACAAAAATTTTCTATCTACAACTAGGATAAATTAGAAAATGTACACGATAGACGGCATAAAAGCCCAACAATCTATAGTTGTGTACCTCATCTTTAACATAATTAAGGATCGAACTATAGATATCTAGATGATAATTTGATATCATTTTACTGTACGGTAACTCCGGAAGCTAATTTAATTAAAATTACAACAGAAAGTAGATTAATCAAAATCATTTATTCGGTTCATTTTTTCCCTTTCAATTTTAGCCTTTTTTACAAACTGCTTTGTCAATTACGTGGGAAATAAATATTTGGCAGCACAATGCACATTTAATATAATTAGTTTAATAAATTATATTAATTTAATTTCAGTAAATTATTGCCATGTTTACATTTGTATATGTTGGTATCTGTTTATAGTTATATTTGGGTTAAAATCTAATTTAGTCCCTCATTTTTTGACATTTGACGTATTTATATTTTCGTCCTTTATATTTCAATCAACTCAATTTAATCCCTCATTTTTTGAACGTTTTCTTAAATCCATCCTTCCGTCCAAATCGCTGTTAAAATTGACCGGAAGACCGGTTGCTTTTGGACAAAAATGGGAACACATCAAAAAAATAAGGGACTAAATTGGGTATTAACTCCAGTAAAAAATAAAAAAGCTTTCATCAGACAAACCCAAACTGGAGAGAGGTCCAAAGGCGATCATCCAATAACGGATCGGAGATACTAGATCGACTCACAGCGATTTGGACGTGCTCGTCGGTATACGATTCGGCCTTGATCGGGCGCATGGCGACGCGTCGAGGCACGATCGTCCGGGATAACGCATCGAGACACTAGTTTGGGTTTGTTTGATGATTTTTTTTTTTTATTTTTTACTGGAGTTAATATCCAATTTAGTCCCTTATTTTTTGACATGCTCTCATTTTCGTCCAAAAGCAACCGGTCGCTTTCACCAGTTAAATAAATCTTCCGGTCAATTTTAACAGCAATTTGGACGGAATGATGAATTTGGAAAAACGTTTAAAAAAATGAGGAACTAAATTGGGTTGATTGAAACATGAGGGACGGAAATGAAAACACGTCAAAAAATAAGGGACTAAATTAGATTTTAACACATTTATATTTATATAAATATAAATTTATATATATA
>JBAMIE010000063.1:3960802-3977106 GCA_037177295.1 Kaempferia parviflora
TAGCGGATCGTCCTTAGATAGTAGTAGCTAAGGGCGGTCGCTACAGTCGTAGAGTTCTTGGATTTTTCTTCGAACAACCTTTCGACGTTGAGGCTCACCGGATCGATATTCTTTCACGATTGGTGGTTCTTTTCATGCATATGTGGAACTTTGCAGAATGTAGGAATTGTGCTGAGCCGTGTTGTCTGGTTTGGTTCACCAGCATAAATACCCTTTATCGATAATTTTAAGATGACATTTATGTTATTTAAAAAATAGAGAAATTATTTTTTAAATATTTTTTAATGCATTAACTAACAAAATTGGAAATTTGTTTGGTTCCATATTGATTCGAAATAACCATTATCAATTAAATCATATTCATTCCATAATTTGAACGAAATAGTGATAATGCAATCTTGAATTCCATTTCTATTGAACACGTAATGAAACCCATTACGATTCTGATTGACAAATTTGAACAAAACACCCTAAGAGTTAATATCAACACAAAATATTAGGGTGACAAACAAACGAAAGCTCATAATTATCAAGATATGTGGGAGAGTTTAGCTGAGATTGATTCTAATTGAATTTCATCATACTCTCAACCTTCTTATTATAGTTCTAATGCATCATATGATGATCCATCATATCAAAACTCGAGGGGATATGTTCATATTTATAACAGTTCTGATTCCAACGGTGTCATTTCAAGTACAACTTCTAGTGGTGAATCAAGACATACATACTGATGGACATATAAAAAAATCAATGTCAGCATTGCATATCATGGAAAAATTATTTAATTTAGGTGTAGGAGAACTATGGAGTTAATTTAATTGCTTAAATCAATATTTATATCTAATTCACGTCACTCATTTTAATATTATTAACCTAACTTATTTTGATGTATCAATTTTGATTCGATTTATTATCAATGCACTTTAAAGAAAAATTTATTTATTTAGTTTTGTCTAACAATATAAAGGTGTTCAATAATTAAGAACTTATATAAAATCATTATACAATTTATTTTTAAATTATATAGAGTAAACACATTTATATAATAATTACTATATATATAAATCCAGTATATATTTTATTGATAAGTCAAAACCATTATACTATCTTCTTTTTAATTGATAATATAAAAATTCCAAATTATCTATATTTGTAAACTAGAATGATAATTTTAAATATTTTTTAAATACAAAAAATACATTAAAAATTACATTAAATTTCAAGAATAATTTGACATTGTAAGAACAATAAACATCTGAAATAAAATCAATAGTGAACATTTATAACAATTAAATATTAATAACTATAATTTTAATTAATATATACAATATTTAACAAATTTAAAAATTATTGAAACCTTATCGTTACGATTCGGTACCAAAACCATATTATTCTGGTCTCACACTAAAACCTCAACATGTGTCAAAATTTTAAACCATAGATGGAAATATCTCACGAAGGGGAAAAAAAAGATGAAAAATAAAGCACATTAGGATTCTGATTAGTATTTCGATTTCAAGACTTCCTAACAAAGGATGAAAGGGGAAGAACCATAAAGAGAGATTAGGTGAGTGTTCTCCCTGCCACAAGAAGAAACTTCCAAAGATAGGAAAGGAAATAGGGGTGGAGAGTGAATATTGTTAACGAAGGGAGGGATAGAGTGGCAGCAAGGCAAAGAATGGCAAAGACAAAAGGAAGAAGTGATGATGTGTTTATCAAGAGACATCAACAACCATGATTAAGGAATGAACTCACAGTAATACAAAGTTGTAGTGTAGAAAAGTAAATTTTACAAAATTCAATCAAGTGTGAATTCACATTGTATAGTTTGTAGCCCAAAAATGGCCATGTGAGATTATTACTCGTCGGGATAACTAAATTGTGTTAGTTCTTATGATTGGCTAAATGGATCTTGCACACCATTAACAAAACTATTTACTGCTATCTCATTAGCAAATTTTAACTATTTTGAATCATTTCTAATTGAATCAATTAGAGTTTTTTTCTAGCTCCTTATACCCCCTTATTAGACTTCAATTATAATTAATTCAACTTGTTTGATTATCGAATATATTGGTTGTCTTTGAACATATTCTAACATCTTTAATATATATATATTCTCACAATTTAAACTTATTTATTAGAGTTGAACATAGCTGCTCATAGAAAATAATATCTCATTAAATTATTGGAATCAATGTAACAATCAAACGTCATCAATCTTAATTTAATCATGGTTAGAAACATAGTTGTTTGTTACATCGAATCTTAAGTTTAAGAAGGAAATTAATCAAATTTGGATTTGGAGCCATAAAAAAATTCAATGAGATAACAACCACATTTAGAAAAATCTAATACTCAAACTATCTTCTCAATCATATAATCTAAAATGTGCAGTTCAACATAGTGTTTATTGTTTTATTGGCTTCTAGCCCACTAAATCATATGTGAAAGACACGCCACTTCAATAATCTAGAATAAAATATTCACACATGTTATTACATTCAATCAGACTTAGTTATATAAATTTATCTTGGAAACAAGCATATGAAATGGGACCTGTAAAAATTAATTGATAGGCTTAGCATATGTTTATTGTTACATACGTCCTTATATTAATGGATTTGACTTGTTTAACCAAATCAACTTAGTGGTGCAGATCAATATGTCATCCATGTCATATTTTATAGTAATATCTTAGATGCAGGAAGCAATAGAAGAAATCTCTGAGCAACCGATTCTAGAGAAAATAGCTTTTCTTCACAGAGAACAATATAATACATTAATACTCAATTTTGATAAAATGTTGAAATAAGAGCATATATTTAGCACTTCAGTTTTCTAAAATGTTGAAATAAGAGCAAATTTAACAGGATCATTATTACCTTCTGATGGTTAGCCCATATTCCAAAACCATAATTGCCTCCAATAAATATCCTAATATCCGTGTGCGCCAAAATAGCTGCAATAGGATGAAAATCAAGATATATCCATATCAAGGAATACTTCAATGCATAATGAAGATAGGATTCTAAACCCATTTAAGCCTGATTGGGAAGTCTCTTTCTAACTTGTTATTAACGCATAACATACCTTTGGATATTGCTAGACAAAATCCATAAACAAAGAAGGAAACCCAGAACATCAATAGGATATTGCTAGACATTGAAAATAAGTCTTCTTGATACACGTTTTCAAGCTTAGTAAATTGAAGTTACATGTGGTCTTCTTTCGTTTAACTGTTTTTCCTAAATTAACCATTCATGTTCTTAGAACTTAGCACTAAAAAAATGGGCATAACAATCAATAAGTATGAAGACAAGGATATTGTTGCTGATTGACAACAAGTCTTCTGTTTTCAATCTTAGTTAATCGAGGTTATTTGTGGTTGATTTTCCATTCAACTTTTTCTAAATAAGCATTTCAAGCACAAGAATTAAGTAGCAAAAAAGAGGGAAATCCAATGCATACGTACGGCGACAAGGATATTGCTGATCATTGACAACAACTCTTCTCCATGCATGTTTTCTTGAGGATCCAAGTCCTTTGATAGTGTAAGATTTTTACAGTACATCTGCAGCATTCTTTTAGTAAAGACTTCCAGGTCTGAATATGATAGTAGAAGAGGTTAGAAGGAATTGGGAAAAAAACGACAATGCATGAAAAGAACCCATCATTAGGATATGAAAAAAAATGGTGTAGCATGCAACAAAAAAAAAAAAATCCCAGATTCCTAGCACTTGTTGGGATGTGTGACATAATGCAATATCATGTCACTGACCTATATAAACGGCTAAATCATTTATATTGTCGAGGTGAATTAAATTACTATTAATTATGTTATGCGGAAATTTTTGGGTTGTCCTTTTACACATTGCAAACTCAAATCAACTCAGTTTGCTTAACTATAGGCTACATGGGTCATTTAATAACATGACCATATAATATCTAACATTTTATCAATTGTTAGAGCTGCACCTAAAAGTTTATATTAACATATATTACCTTTCTAGTTACTTTATTCCTTCATCTCATTTTAATATCTACTGCATAAAATTTTGTGTATAATATCTCTTAATTGTCCAACACTTTAATTCATAAAGCTCAATTCTAAGTATGCAGCACAAGCTCTTCAACATCTCTACCAAAAACCTTTCTCATTTTGACCATTCAGCATTTAAGCTACTGCCCATATCTCCTTTCTAATAAATAATAAATCTAAGATATTAATAACTCTTGTATTAATTTAGTTCATCACTACAGTTTTTTTTATTGATAAAACTACATGTTATACATTTTACAAGCTCAAATTTAATTCTTTTTACTATTTGCATAAATCCTCTAATTCCTAAATTAGTCTTTTAAATTCAAGTTTAAAGATTACTCTAGTTAAACTCCCAGGATTAACTCAATAGATATTTGCAAATAAGATATACCAAGGTACTCGGTCATTTATCATGAATGTAAGTTTGTTATACCACAGTTTTTTAACATAATAGTAGGTATAATTTAAATTCTCTCCTCTGTTAGGAAGAAATATATCTCAATTTGGAAAAAAATCAATCCCTCCCTCTCTATTTGGAAAGGAATAGACTACTCTCCCTCTTCCAGATTTAGAAGACCTGTTGCCTGCTTTGAGACTTGAAACTTTCATTGGATTAGGAAATCACCGACCCTCCGTCTCAATTTGGGAGATAATTGATCTTCACCTCCACAACATAGAAGACCACCAGCTTTGTAAAGGGTTGAACACCACAACATTGTTTTAGAATAGAAAGTGCAGGTTTAATGTAATGGTGGTGACTGGTGTGCATTCGCTAGGAGCGAGGGGGTGAGTAATCAAACCCTAAAATAAGAACTCTACAAATATAAAAACAATTCAAGATTGTTAGTACTCGTGTGGGTACTTGATCATGACAAGTATTAATTGCAGCAGAAATAGTAAGCATAATGAACAATTAAAATGCAATTGTTTTTATGCGGTTTGAAAACTTCGCTCCTACACCACGCCCTAGATGAATTATAGCAAGCCTTTTACAATCCCAATTCCAACCTTCGGGATGATTATAAAGTAATTTTTCTCTCAAATGCAAATGAAATGAATATAGCTAAGGAGAAAAAAATAACCAAGGACTTGTTGAATAAAGTCTTCAACCTGAACCACGAGAGATGTAACTCTTGGTCCACCGAAAAGTATCAGCTATTTTTGTGCATGCATGTCAACCCTGAACTCTCCCATAGCTTTTATAAGGGTCCAACAGATCCATTTTGACAGACTCCAGTCAACTGAAAAAATTTGCAGTCAATTTCTTGAGCAAATACAATCGTTGAGCAACTAACAATTATATTGGTAGTCAAATGGAGGCCTAGCCCTATAAACTGCTCAACATCCAAATGACTAGATTGAACCACCAATCGATTGGACTGAATCTTCCAATCAAATGATGCTTGAATAGAATCTTTGCCTTTGTGTTCCCTGAAAGATCAAGTTCAGTCAACTTCCAAGTAGACTAAATGCTCTAGTTGACAAGAGTGACAAAATTGAGTCAGTGATCCCTTCTTAACTTGGCTGACACACTTATAAGCTACGTGAAGTCTCGAGATTGATCTTAAGTGTTGACTATGACTAGACTTGTTGCCCCCGGAGTTGAAGGTTCATACAAGCCGTTAAGAAATCTAAACACTACATAACTAGGCACATCATTTCCGATGATATTATCAAAAGCGAAAGCCCAAGATTATAATCCCTCTTGCAATCTCTCAAGGCTCCCATACCTCAAGTCCTCAATTCTATCGATGCTCTTCGTTGCCCTCATGCTCACCTTGTGTCAAAGCCTTTGTCCCTCGAATATACCATGGCATCCTTCACCCATGCCTATGAGTTCATCTCACTTTTAAATCTTAGCCCCAAAGTACACCTGGCATTAGACACTCCATAACTCAAATGTATTAAGCTCTCCAAGCTTGCTCCACATGTCATCCTTCTTTCTTTGTCTTTGAAGTCTACCTCACAGCAAAACCATTAAACCATCTACAAACTAACTCGAGCACGTCAAGTCACCAAATTCTCAAATGTCATAAGTGTACTGTTTTAAATTCTGAACATTTAATGCACATATTAACACACAGGTCAAGCCTAATTTAAACTCTTTGCCAAATATATCAAAGCCATCTAATTGAACACGACCACTTGGAGCATCATCGCACCAACAAAAGAAAGGTGATTAATATCTTGATCACCCTTCTCTCTATATCTTCCTCCTTCCACTATTAGAGATACTCCTTATGTGCAGCAATAATGTCAATTTTTTGGGTGGATTGGTGTATTCAGCATCAAGTGATTGTTTTAAATTGAGATTTCAACGGCAACATCATAGCCAATGTTTTTTTCCCTTCTTTCCCTTATAATTTTCCTTAATACCTAAAACCTATACGTTTGTTTAAGGCAGCATCTTAGAGGGAAAGAGATAATCATATTTGGATTAAGTGTTTATCATTGTCAAGCTTGCTTTTTGAGGTATGATCCTCTTGTTTTCTTTAAAGGAATTCCAAAGATGAGTTACGGACCACAAACAAAGACCATAGTCAATAAGAAGGATCACTTTGGCTAGAGACCATCTTGTATTGGATTGGATTGCATTACTAACCGTTGTCATCATTTGTAAATCATTGCCAAGTATGTGATCTAATAGGGATTTGCATATGTATCGATGGTTCATTCAGAAAAAAGTGTTCCTAATATAGCTACGCAAGTCTATTTATGTGTTATACAATGTCTTATAACCATATTTATGCATGTTTTACCCATTCTGAAGGCTAAAAAATTTGAGAGATGTTTCTTTTTGAGGTTCAGGAAGAGAGGTTAAGAGTGAGATATGAGCTTCTTTTTTGGCATGGAGATGGCGTGCATCCAAACATCATAAGGTCTATCATTTTGTTTAATGTGAAAATGAAAATTTTGGTTTAATGTTGATTGACAGTGTTACCTAACTATAGTTTTAAATCTCATACTGTGCAAGGTGGCATGGTTGAACGACATCGTTTCGATCAATTAACCAAACTTGATACTGCTCAACATGAGTAATATATGATGTGTTATTGTCTCAATCATGTTGCAAAGTACCGAAACTATATTGATGTTCGACAACCCTTAACATACTACAAATTGTTCAAGATGAATTAAAATAATGTTTGTAATATTTTCCAAGATATGAGGTGAGTGATTGTACATCCGACATGTCTTAAGCATCATGCAAGTGCAATCCATTATGGGATCATGATGGCATGGTGATCTCTAGAATAGAGATAAGAGTTTTAGTTATCAAGTCTGGTTGAGACACATTGGACATCCATGCACGGGAATGCTTCTGGTTATGCATAGAAATTAGCACTATAAATATGTGATATTGGAGCTAAGCCATCTAGCTTAGCTCATAATAAAGCCCAAGTTGATCCATTAATTTTGTCCAGCCAGGATGAATATGGATTGCAGCAAACAATGAAGTCTTCACGTAGCAATGGAATGGATGAGAATCAATGGAATTTAAGTAGAAATAATGGTTAGGCGTTGTTACTAACTCTAGTAGTTGTTTTCCTATTATAAAGCACTTATCACTAGCAATATGCCTCTTGAAAAGTGAAGTAGTTATAGAACCACAAGTTTAAACTTTATTATCTTTGTTTTCCCACGCTTGGAGAGTTGTTCCAAAAAAGACTAAACATATCTTCAGACTTTCATTTTGGAATTTCTAGGGATGAACTCAAATAGGGAATGAAATAACTCTGGCTTATTATCTTCGGCCTGGGATCTCTTTGGTGCACTTCCATTGAGCAGTGATCTCCTTTTGCCCTGAATTACTTAAGAGTGATGAGCTGAATAATCTGTTATGTGTATCTCATTTGAGTGGTGAGCGATCCTATGCTTTACTTTTGTGTTTGAGAATTGAGTGCTTGTTTATGTATTCCTGAATGTCCAGTGTCAATATGTATGCCATTGGCAGATACATATCAGGCATAAGAGTGGCTGATGTGATATCAAGGGTGTGGTTAGATATTGTGTTGGATTCACGATTATTATATGATCATCAATAATTGGGGTTGGAGATAAGTTGAATACTTTATGAGCAATCAGATTAAGACATTAGGCCTTGTATTACTCAACTTGTCAGATTGTGATGGGATTACTCAATTTGTCAGTTTGAGAGGGGGGCAAGTTTTGGTTTAAACCTTAACTTGACAGAAACCCCTTTTCTAACCATTATAATTCTATTATTTGTTTTGTTTTTTATTTATCTTGGATCCACCATGTTTAGATGTTATAACATGTTTATTTTAACCAATCATGCTTTAAAAATTTTATCGATATATGTTTAAAGTTACCATTCTTATCTAACAATGCATGAATTGTTATCCTTATCTTAACATATAATATTGAATTACACACATACTAGTTATGTCATATGAAATACATATACCCTAACGTAGTGTGAACTTGCCATCTACATGGTGAGAGTGACAAGTGAGAGAATGAGAAGTGCCATACATTAATCTTCAACTTACCTAAAGGACTATTGGCCTAATGACTATATAATGCCCTGTGGGCCTTCATAACGGGGAACACGGCATTTCAAGTCATCAATGAATAAAAGGATATCATGTGATTTGCAAGATACAAGACAATTCAAGTCATCAATGAATAACAAGGCCATCCTGAAACTTGTGGTATACTATAAGGTGCATGGTGATTTGAGTTGGTGATATCTAGACTTCAAGAATATTACAGGATATGTGAAACTAAGGTTATAGTTGAATGTTATGACACTTTTACAGCTACGTGACCTGTCACTTGCCTGCAATATTAATACTCAGTCATAACCTCACTCTAACATTTACACTGCAGTTTGAAAACATATATTACAGGGCTGTAATAGTTACGGTAAGGTTTATGACACTCTACACAGCTAGCTCTAGAGGGATATAAGCATCATACACATGCATTAATTCTGTTTGCAAAGTTAAGTAATTAAATTCATTCTATGGGGATAGGATAAGGTTATTTATTTTTTAATAGTAATAAGTTAAAACACTAATGAATATAATAATTAAATTTAAAATAAATAACATGAGGAGGAGGAGGAGAAGAAGTTAGCGAGTTTCTCTCAACTAAAACATGAATCTCAACTAAAACAACCTTACGGTGGAATCCTAGCGTGCAAAACATTGATTCACACTCTAACAAATCATTTTGCAGAGGAAGCCTCATGATTCTTGCATTGGCACGCAAAATGAGGAAGACACTTGATCCCCTCCTCAATTCACATCCGATGACGAGATTTCCCAAAATTAAAGTTCATACATGTAGCTGTCACAAACCTATCAGATGTATTGTTCTATTTGATGGGTCATCCAACAAGCAAAATAATAAGTCTCACCGATGCCCATGGCAATGAGCACAAAACCAAATTCAAATAATTGATTATAAGTTATAATTTAAATTCTAAATTAATAGTCAATGATTAAAAGTTATAACTAAGATGAATTTATTATACAGTATTAAAACTAATCAGATCCGCCAGTCATAATTTTTCTAGAGATATCTTTTAGCATAAAAGAATTAAATACATTAACCTATTGGTAGGAAGTTGGCAAATATTACCTCAATTTGCATAACAGATTCAGAACATTTACCCACCTGTAAGAGGGAGAGAGAACATGCCACCAAGAGACTCATGAACTTTGAAAATGGAGATAGCTTGATCCAGTGCTTTTAATGGAGATGCAGGGGGAGACTCTAAGGTTTTCATGAGCTTCTCTAGAAATTTATCTTTCTCTTCAAGAGTAAGTAAGTGTAGAAAATTTTCCACATCAGAAGCAAAACAAGATAAATGTCCAAACCTGTGGATTTTAAGTGAAAGAAGTTACAAGGGTTGAAGGAAAATTCTGGATAAAATTAAGAGCACAAATAGTCATTGCCGTCACAATGGCCTGAAGAAAAAAATTGTTCATAGATCCGAACAGAAAGATAAATGAAAGAACAAGGATATTACTATGGAAATGGCATAAAATGACAACAGTTAATTTTAAGGAAATGTGACAATATGGATAATAAGAAAAGAGTAATCATTGTTATAAAGATAATTGTCAGACAAAGTTAATCAACATGATTAGAAGTTATAAGTCATTTAAAAAAAAGAAAACTATGAAACCAAAGCAACAAATACCCTGCTCATTTAGGTTCTGTATTTAAGAATTTATAAGTAAGGATGCAAATGTGCCATAAAAACTAGATCAAAGACAGTTTGGTCAGTTATAGGTGGAAGTAACTTGATCATCTAATTTAAGCAACAGAAATATAAAATATTAAGATATAAGTTTGTAACTTTATCCTGACATGCAAGAAGCTTGTTCACTTTCAACTTAAGATAATGTCGATTATGTTTCCTTAGAAGTGTGATGAATAGAGCAATACCAATACACTTTGGCATCACAAACAAAACTACAAAAAGAAAATATCCAAAGAAAAATAATGTACAATAAAGCAAAGAGATTATAATGCCTTTATAATAGTAAGATGGTATGAATTCAATATGTTATACTCCGATGGGAATGCCTTTATTTCTTTATCTCATTCCCATCGGAGTATAACATATTGAATTCATACAATCTTACAATTGCAAAAATGTCATTTTATTCAGTAAGAATATAAGATAAATGGTACTTTAACTCATGGGGAAAAATTGGAAAATGAAAATCAACTAAATCTTCATTCAGTAAGGTTTTATAAGTTAAATATGCTAATTCAGTGTGAAGAAAGCAAACAAAGCCATAATTGACCATTAACGAACATTGCTTACTAAACAAAATAATTGATGGGTAGTGAGTTCGAACCATGCTCAATTGTTCTAAATGGTGGTTGAGGCAGCGCCTAGGCAGGAGGCGGACCTCAACCACATCGCATTTGTGAAAGGTGGTGATTTAGGTGGCAGTCCAAGTCAACACACATTAAAAAACTTTTGCGGTGCGTTAGTGATTTCAAAACAACCCACCGCCTTTTGCCTCGTTCCTTTGTTGTCACCATAATGATTGCCTCCCGCCCGCCGCCATCATAGTTGTTGCCACCATCGCCTGCCACCGTCGTTAGGTTAGGCTTTTCGGATCGACCTAGCACAAACGAAAAACCTAACTCTCAGGTTTAGCGTTTAGGCTTTGGAGGCGATGCATTTGGGCCTGTCACTGAGCTTGGGCAACGCTTCCCAAGCGACAGGTTCGAACTAGTAGTCGAGCTTAGGCGATGCATTCGACGCCGAAGGCGAAATGCAGAACAGAGATAATAGAGAGGTTTTTTTTGTAACTTAGGATTTAATTGAAACTTTAAATTAATAATTTTAATCAACTCTTAGCTAAGATTGGGATAAAATTATCTTATTAATTTTATTTATATATTGTTTATAAAAAACTTAGATTAACTTTTTATTTTAATTAATATATTTTATATTTAGTTATTAATATAGTTATTAATTTTTATTAATATTATGTATAAAAAGAGTAATGAGAAAATTCAACCACCTTGGCGGCTGAGGGAGTAAGCGGTCACTAATCACCCTGCCACTTATAATACTACCATGCTCACTAAAAGGTGTCGCAACTTCAAAGAAGATCAACCACTAGTGTTTTCATTAACAGAACATGGGAAAATGTTGGACAGGGGTTCCAGTTGGAAGTTGCAGATTAGTGAATGGATTGGTGATTGTAATTCAGTAACTAACTTTATTTTATAATTCGGTTTAAATTGGTGACATTCCATTGGATTGTTTTAAGAAGAAATGTTATTTCAAGAGAATAGGTCATTTTTTTCTTTTTTTGCTCCTGACCATAGGGTGCCATCAGACCACAATTAGATGTGAAATTAATCTCCATTAAGAAAACCAAAAGGGTGCAACACAAGTAATTCCCAAACCATCACCCATTGAAATCTTATTCTTGCCAAAATATGATAAACTTCGAAGTTTTTATGGGATATAGTACATTAGTGTGGTCTTGACATGAGATGTCCCCACTATATTGGATGTGAAACTAATCTCTGTTAAGAAGACCAAAAGGGTTGGACACCAGGTCTTCCCATCGAGGGGTTACGTATCTTAAAACTACTTTTGCTCAAGCATGTTTAACTTTAATGTTACATTGCATTAGACTTGCTCAAGCATTTTTTTGTCTCAACCATGCGGTATTTCACACAACATTAGATGTGAAATTAGTGACGGTTAAAAAAAGGGTAGAACATGAGTACTTCAAGGGGTAACCCATTCTAGGTCATTTATTAGCATGTTTTCTTAGGAATACCAAATAATTATCCTTTTGGGTGAAGAGGTCATGGTTCTGGGTCTTATAAAAGAAACACTAGTTGCTCTTCATAAAGAATATTTAATTTTAATAAAGTTTAATTCTTGTTTTGAGTTTATTTGTCCTATTGTTGCATCTAGGTGTATCAAAGCACAAATTCCTATTGCTGAATACGCCCTTCACTATCGACCTCCATTACTTTAATTTTCCCTTTAGCATCTTTTGACGTATCCAACTCCGCATCTCATTACCTGATTAAGTTTTCATTACCCAACCACCCAGTACACTGCTCCTTTTTTTGTACCCATGGTCAGATTAATTTTCCTCTCAGTATACCCTTTCCAAATGACCTCCACACTATACAGATCACCTCGTTTACCCACATGATAGAAAAGACTTATCTCCATCTTCATGGCTTTCACATATTATCTAACACCCATCAGATTTGATCATAATTCTGCCTGCATACTAGCCTCTGAGAGCTGAGGAGCAAAGCCTCTCTTCCATCATCAAGTCAAGTCCACAAATCTGCAGGTAGAAGACACCTCTTACTTTCCTCCTATTGGTAGAATAAAGGTCATGAAGGATCCCATCTACACCTTCCCTCCTGCTGAATTCAAAGAACAACCTCCGTGGGAAGCTAAGTAGCATGGACACTCCAAAAAAAATTTTTTGAAGTGTCGCACACGGACATGACACGAACACGATACTCAAATATGCATGTCGGACACGGCAAAAACGTGTCATTGACTTTTCTAAAAGTTTGACCAGATACGTCTAGGACATGGATGGGACACGTTTCCGAACACCTCTAGATTCAATTGCAAAAAAAATAAAATTTTCAAGGGTAAAATTGAAAAATAATAAAATTCTAAGAACTACTTATTTACTTGTACGTTTCTGAACACGTTTAGAGTCTGTCTTATTTACTGACGAAGGCGGTGTTGGTGATGAGACCAATATGGATGTTTGATTTTTTTTTTCTTGTTTAAGATGGATTTGATGTGTTGCATTTTGTTTGTAATGGATATTATGGTTGATGTAATATGGACGTGGTTTTCTATTCTAGGATTTTAAATTTTTAATATATATATATATATATAATTTTTTTATTTTTTAATCATCATCGTATCCTAGTCGTATCATGTCTTATGTTTTCAAAATTTTCAGTATCACCATATCCGTATCGTATCCGATACGATACCCATATCCATGCAACACTGGTGGGAAGTCATCAAGTAAGTAAGAGGTCACCAAAGGTTCCACACCCATTGAAGTCATTCCCTCATAGTTCCTCCTGTTAACCTACTGCATTAGAACACAATCCTCCTCCATCGTAGCATCTCCATCAGAAACCTTTATCCACCTATGCAATTTAGCCCTTCCCCACTTGTGTACAAGCTTGAAGACCACCAGAACCTACCTACACATATCACCTCTTGCATCACATGTGGTTGAAACTCTATACTAAAACATTTGACACCAACACTGTTGGTGAAGACCTAACAGTCTAGACTTCTTGCCAATCTTGATCCAAAGGGTAAAAAAAGAATAAAAGTAAAGGCTACAAGGGCAAGGAAGAACTGGAAACAAACAAAATCACAAGAATGAACATGTAAACTGATATGAACAAGGAATTTTAATTATATAAAGAGTAAGTACATCTATATAAAAGTAGAATATAAACTGCAAAATGAAAATAAAAGCTAAGTCAGGAGCGCCTTTACTACACCTACTTCCATTTCATCTCCTTTAATTGCTTCCTCTACCCTCTCTTCTACCAAGGTCATTGGCTTACCCTTTTTCAGCTGCTTTCCTCACCTGCTCATCCAAAAAGACAGTTTTCTACTTGAATCATATGGACTTGGTTCAGTAAACTGCATAGCTCGAATTGGAAGATGATCAGATGAAGCTGAGAGATTTACATGGCTGAAGTTCTTAACTTATTCACTACCACTTCCATGTCTTTGGAGTGTCAGCAGGCCATGAGGTTGAGTGTCACTTGATGGACCTGCCCAAGCTCATCCAGAGCCCTCCCATGCTCAACCACCATTGAGGCATGATCCTCTTTGACGTACAAAACTTTTTCACATCTCAACCTCTAAGCTAGCCTAAAGGGTCTGACTGTGAGAGATGACTAAGATGTTTTGCACAACAAAATCGCACTTAACCTAATTCAAGTCATGCTAGTACTTCAGCAAGATCTCTTCTGCCTCACAGACACCATGAGTCGCTCCTTTGCTTCATTGAAATGCTCCTCCATTCTGAGTTAGGTGGCATATGCTACATGCTTAGGAGGTCAAGTTTGGTCGAGTCAACCTAACTCTCCATCATATTGGTGTACTCCTTGTCTGGCATCTCCGCTTTCCTTATGAACTGTTTGATGTGAACCTCAACATTATGAACTCAATTCTAGATGATGAATTGCATGTGGAGGTACAACATGGTGTTCGTAAAGAAGCAAGATAGAAGGTTAGTGAAGGACAACAATGGAGTTTTAGGGAGAGGTTCAAACACATAGCTCTTTTAAGTAAACTGCGGTCTAGCTTCAAATTCTCTCGGAATCATCAATGTTGAGGTCTCCATCTCACACTAAGCAACTTGTCCTTTAGAGGCCTAAACCAGTTCTTAAGTTTTTAATGACCTAAGTAAAAGGCATTTGGAAGAGATAGGCGCTCATGGAATTAATTTTTCCTCAGGTTGTCATTAGATACTTAGGAAAGCATTAAGACAATCCTCCTTAAAAGAATTGAGAAACACAGATATTACATCAACAACAAAGAAATTTCCATATGTGAATAATACCATTCTATTCTTCATGATTAATCATGTGTTTGTTTGTGCATCTCTCCAGTAAAGCTGCATATGAATTTTGACTTGGATGTACTTGTTTGCTAGTATTTTCACAAAAACAAATAGGAAAACTGTAGGCAAAGTAATTCTCTCCAATAAAATACAGTTAAAAGTACTACTCGTTACCAAAATTGCAAGATGTCGTATCCAGTTAAAGAGAAACACAAACCTATAGAAGTAAGTTAGCAAAGCCTCCACAAAGTTGTCATCAAATTTGGTACCACACAACCGACAACGGCGTTCAATTTCAATATTTGCTAGGTAAGCACCTCTGACAAAACCGCCATTGAAATCCGTTTGCAGCCTCTGAACAAGTGACACTGCACTGGAGATGCGGGAATTAAACTGCATGTTCATGAGTCAAAGAAAATTTCAGTGTGGGCGAAAAGGGAAAAATAATCAATATGGCATTCCATTAAAAAAAGCATTTGAATGATTACAGAACCTCATCATTGCTCAAGTGGTTTGCCTTGCAAGCTCCATTGTCATCAAAAGATGGTGAGCAGATTTGCATGGAAGCATCCATCTTTAACCAATTTAGATCATCCTCCAACAGACAGCCTAGATAGCACAGGAATACCTCCCAATCATCAGGACTGCCAAGCCAATACAAGGTCAGTATCATAAACCAAGAACAGGGATGTCATTCATCAAGCAAATAAATCAATAAGTCATTCATTCAGCAGGTTTGTTTCCCTATCAATCCATCTAAAAGAAGGAAATATTATCATGTATGTTCTCACAATAACTATTTCAAAATGAACTAATTCTTTCAGCACCCTATTCCTCCATAAAAAAATTTCTACAAGCTCAAGACCAAACCAAAGAATGTAATCAAATCTGAAGGTTGATGCTGAAAATAGTGAGAGAATGGATGGTATTGCTACAAAAAGAGCTTCTCTTATAAACTTACCATAAGTTGAAGGAATAGGTGTAGATAAAGTACCACATTATAATTTGGATCTTTTATATGATAACAGATCCAGAAATCTTTCAAATCTAATGAATAGGTTTGAAAAGCCTACTGATCCAGATTGTAACGCCCCAAAATTTCCAGAAATGCTTTCATAATTATAATATGAATTTTCTGGATTTTTAGACTATTTTTA
>JBAMIE010000063.1:4052371-4067867 GCA_037177295.1 Kaempferia parviflora
GTAATAGAGAGTATATTTGGACTCCTTACAATTTTAGAAATTCAAAGACCTGAATTGGTTGCAATCTGAGGTTTCTAGGTCGATCAGTAGGTCTCTCCATTGTTATTTTTGACATTTCTAGTAGTAGTCTAGAGTTTTAAAAAAAAATTCTCTCTTCTTTTTTTTTTCTGTTAGCCTGATATGGAGAGATATTAGACCCAACGTAGGCTTAAATCTCATAACAAGCATGAGAAAAAAATTTCGTTGTACCACATATGACCTGAAATGATTGAAATCTAAATTCCTTAGGTCGATCAGTGAGTTTCGTCGTATTAGATCTTAGAGACATGTTTATCTATCTTGTGTTTATACCAATTCTAATTCTAATAGTGTTCGTCCAAGTTTAACTATAGCCGTAAATTAAGATATATTGATGGACACGTGGAGAAATCAATATCATATATCTTGGGATAATTATTTTATTTGAGTGGATTAAGTATAATGTTGATCTTACAAGGTTGTTGTCAGAGTTAAAGTTTCATCGAATTCACTATTCTCTTTTCTATATTAGCAAGGTGACATTCAATGTACTAAATTTATAATAATTACTTGTATAAATTTTAATTTAAATAAATAATGTATATATTTTTTAAGAGAAATATATTTATTTACATTTATATAACAATCTAAGTTGGAAACTTATATACAACCAATATAAAATCAAGTATACTAAGAAAATATTTTTTTAAAAGTAAAAAAATATATAGAATAAACACATTCATATAAGAATTTTTATATATCTATAAATAATATACACGTTATATCAATAAGTTAAAACTATCATAATATAACCTTTTATTGTAAAAAATTTAATGTTGCCAACATTCTTTAATTAGATTGGCACTTTTAAATATTTTAAAAATATAAAAAACATATTAAATTAAAAAAAAATAAAACTGTGGCAATTTAAATTTAGTGTACATCTATACAAATGTAACATAAATAATATTCATAATTATGAAACAAACTTGTGATAGGTTGAAGCTAATTAAGACCAATCTTCATGACATGGAGACTCAATATCTCTATTAAAACTTCAAGTAATTAAGACTATTTTATTATTTTCAATAACAATAAAAAATTATAATTTTTAATAGTTTCTATAAAAATTTAATATACACCAAATATATATTTTACAAGAACATAACTGAAATATAAAACCAACAATGAGCATTTCTAGCAATTAAATCATAACAATTTTTTTAATTAATAAACAGTATATTTTTTACAAAAATATCAAAATTGTATTGTCCTAGTCCAAAATAGGGATGGCAATTTCATCAAAACTCTACACACACACACACATATAAGAGAACTTTTTTTCTTAAAATTTTTTATTGTATTAAAATATGCTCTATTACTTCTATACTACAATGAAATAATATAATACAAAATACTTCAATCAAGACAAATTATATAGAATTAAAATTAAACATTTACTGTACCAGAATATAAAAATTGTGAAGTCTTACACATATTTTACTTCATCAATCAATGTAACCTATAAAGTAATATATCATCAACCACTTCGGCACTTTTACTCATTTCGATAAAGTAATAAAGCTTTTTTACTTCAAAAACGATCTAATTTTGAACCAGTTTTGGACCGATAATAGATTTCGGTAATTATGTGGCGAAGTAATAAATTGATCCTTTTACTTCATGTACGTCTACTTCGATAATTATCTATCTATTACTTATGATAATATCTGAAATCTATTACTGATTTTCACATAGTGTATTTATATTATCGTAAATAATTATTAGTAAATTAATATATAATAAGTATTAAAAATAATCAATAATTATTTTTATTAATTAACTACAAAATTTGATGATTAATTGAATTAATTTAAAACTAATATTTCTAATTCAAATGAATTATAATTTTAATTAATTTATTAATAAATTATTTAATTGACCAATTAAACATCACTTAATAAATTTTATGTTAATTAATAATATTAGTTCCCTTCCTCTTGTCGAGTCTTGTTTTCCTGTGTTTTATTCGCTATAAGGACGTACCTCTGGCTCAAAAGGGACTTCAAACTAACAGCTAGAATTGAGCAAACTTGAGACTCAGTTGGTTTTTTTTTTCCTAATCCCCTGCAGCACCAGGGGATTGCTGGCAATCATTGAAGGAAATCACCCTCGGGCATTCGAGTCCACCAGCCCTCTGACAATTGCCTCCGACGATCACCTCGACTCCCTTCCTAATTAGCTTCTCTGAATAGATCACTATTGTTTCCGTAGTCTTGTTGTTGCTCACCACTACTTCTTACTTTGGTAAGTATAATTTCTTATCCTTTTATAAGCCAATGTCTCTTGCCAACAATTTTTTTTTTTGCGGTTATTCTTCATTTTGGCTGTGAGCCTGCGAGCAAACCCGTGATCAACCACGAGAATCTCCTATGGTATGGATGGCAAAGGCACAAACAAGGTGAGAGATTTCAATGCCTATCTCATATTATAACAGTAATAACCGCCTACAGGTATTATTTGACTCGTTAAGATTAGTGCTAGGATTTTAGAAACATGACAGTCCGATCCAACAGCCGTGATAACCGGAACATACACCTGTCTCAAACTCGTAACCAGAGGGAGATAGATAGTAGGATAACAAAGGAGACAGATAAGTAACAAATGAAGAAGGGATTGGAGATGGAACAAAATGGCGAGGTAACAAAATTATCAAGTAGCAGTTTAAGCAGCAAATGTACAACGCAGCTACATGATACATTGATACTGATACACTTGATCAAGCAGGATCAAACGCTCAAATAATAAAAAAGTTACAAATGTATTAACATCTGCAACATCGAATGCCAAAGATTTGGAAAGAAAAATATTCCACGCTATTGGAAATGCTTTTTCAATAGAGAATTAATCTTTACTGAGAGAACAAGGAACTTCGATGTATGATGATGACACACTTCCTGAACTGTAATTTTGTTATTGAACTACTAGATTTGTTCATTCTCTGCCCGACTATTTATGGTTGACCATTATGTCTTCCGATACCACACAGCTTGAACATTCTATTGAATAGCAGTTCGATCAGTCTCTTCTCAGGGTAGCAACTAGCAAGCCAATATTGAAAGCTCACCTTCAGTAGAAGTCATCCAAGGCAATGGATTAATACAACTAATTCGGGCTTTGCTCGTCCAATGTCTCTTCACTTTCGGTTGGAATTCTAAGATTATCATACTCCCTCAATATATCTGAGGTGAAGCTCCCAAGTGCTATGAATAATGGAGTCAAACCACTTTGCAAAGTTCTGGAAGAAACCTTTTTGATTTGACTTACAATCTCCTTATGTTTAAGAATTTTCTCATCCAATCTCTTTCTCAGAAAGTCCAATTTGTCTGCTCCATCACCGCGGTGTTGCAGACCATCTTCACTTACCGATTCAATCTTCAGATGCCCACTCATCCCTTTCTCCATGAAATTGACTAACCTTTTATCATAAACTTGTGACAGATACTCTGCCTCTAGTCTTTGCTGTTCTTCCTCTCTTTGAGACAGTGAAAGAGAGTGAAGAATCCTCATAAAAGTATCCATAGCTTCAATGACTTGTTTTCCTGAAATATGTGTGTTTGCATGGTACCAATCATTGGAGAGGACAAATACAGATGGAGCTCCAATCTTACTGGGAGAGAAAGGAGCAACTCCGTCAGGTGTCTGCTCAACTTCATGAGGCAACCAGCTAATTAACCACCTATTCAAGGCCTCAATATATGATTTCTGAACAAAAATCCAATCAATGAAGCATCGGTACCAGTTTATCAGCTCCAGCTGCAATTCCTTAGTTGCTTTGGCAACAGATTCTCTTTGGTTTCCGGTTCTTGCCACCAGTTTGTGAACTTTGCTATTAACTATAGCCTTCAGCTGTTTCTGATGGCAATCCAGAACAGTCTGCCACATTCTTATAAGTCTAAGTGAAATTTAAAACAATTGTCAGTGTGTGTTAGGTAATGATAGTAGAAACATAAATGTTCTTTATTGAACAAATCTCAGAGAGCCCCTACAATAAATCAAATTTGGATAAGCACCATTATGAAGTCTTTCTCATAAATAGTGTCCACTAAATCAGTGACAGGAAAAAAAATGTTTACTGTCAGCTGGGATTAAAAACACAGGCCACATGTCTAGAGGGTCCAATTTTCTTTACAAATTGAAGTGCTGAAGAATAGATGGATTAAAGCCTGTTTCTAATGTTGGATCGGCAGACAGTGGCAAATTTCAGCAGTATCAATTAAAGTTCACTATAGATGCAGGTTAACACTTGAAGTCAATCCATCTATCATCTTCTAGGATTTCTACTGTGTAGCTTGTGGTCAATGCGCGAGCAAGATCTGTGAAGTTGACTGTTGACCTCAAATAATTAAAACTAACATGGCGTGATGGTAACAAAATTTTGATCAAGATATGTTGAATAAAACCTCTGGAAACTGTCCTAAGGTGACAGGTACTGATTAAGAAATCAGGAAAGCTGTTACTCTCTCTCTTTTAATTCGAAGGGAACATTTTCTGATATAGAATCATCTACCAGCTTTGAATGGTACTTCAAAGAAATTCAATATTGTTGATATAAAGGCAAGTAGATTTTCTAAAAAGCCACGGGTAACCTTGTGAAAATGCATCAATTAATTCAATGGAACTAAATTGACAATTTAGTAATAAGAAATGAGTCACAAAATAATCAAAGCAAAGCTGGAGACATACCCTTGTATTAATTCAGTAAGTAGGGGCTGCAGTTCTTCATCTCTGATTTTGTGCATTCTGTTTGAAATGGATTTGATAGATCTAACAATGACACTGATTTCTGTTTGCAGTTTTCTGACTGAAATTTGAGTTATTTCAATCTTAGAGGAGTCTGCCCCACCATCGCTCAAAGCTTTTAGTTGTCTGTATCTCTTTTCATAGATGATTCGAAGTTTTTCTTTGTCCTAGAACAATCACCTGGGAAATTGAAGAGAGAGGCCCAGGAAGAGGGAGGGGGAAGCAACAAAAAAAAAAAAAAAAAAAAAAAGAAGAGCTTAACCATTATCTGAACTTTAAATTAACTATTTGCTGATGTAGAAGAAGATTAACTAAAAATCAGAAACTACCGGTTTCCATATTCTCCTATCATTCAGACTATGCATGCAACTGCTGAAGGTCTCATACCATGTTTTGGGGGTGGCATATCGAGGTCAATGATTGAAATGCATCATAACCAACCATACAAATGCACAAGCATTTCTATGCACAGCCTCAATACAAAGACATCAGAAATCAATTACTCAAATAACTTACTGAAAGTTCTAATATTTGGGAAAAAATGAACACAGCTCTTACATCTGAGAAACAAATTCATCTCGGGGCCATAAGCAGAAGATAGTTTGCCAAATGTGCTAAATGTGAGTTAAATAGAGTCGGCCTATAGACTTTCCCAAAGGTAATAAAGAAACAATAAAGTCTGGAGTAAACATACACCAGCACCCCATACATTTTTAACGCGAATGTTTTATTTTTATAATAGAGGTGCATTAGAAGAGTTACAAATACCAACAGCAACAATGTGATATATGTAAAACTCCCCCAAAACCACATAGTTATTGCATTGGGATCATTTTCAAACAGGATGCACAAGAGATACCAATAAATCAAAATTCCCACATGGACCAAATCTGCTCCAGCCTACTGAGGACTCACCTTATTCATATGGTTATACACTGATTAGAGAACACTTTATCAAGTTGTATTATCTAGTGAAAATGTGACCTCTTGTTGCTAACACTCGATGTTATAAATTCACTTTGCTGTACATTACGCCTTTCTTTTTCCCCTGCATATATTAGCAAACATATTTCAGTTCAATGGTAGGTGATTTAGTCACATTGCTTTCCCTGTTTCAGTTTTGATGGTTAAGTGATATAGTCAAACTGCATTCCCTTTAAATTCTTTGGCTCTGCCAAGTTTTTTTGCCTAATCTGACCAACATACATTGCAAACTAGAACAATCCAAAAAAGTACATGAAAACATCACTACATTTATAAATACTAATGCCTTGCATCTTCTATTGGTATTTCTTATCATCACTCACTTATCTTAATTGTTTAAAAAGTGGGTGATAGTATCTTTTGCTTGTAAGCAGATATGTTATGAAGGTATTTAATGATAGCATTTATAATTGAAGTTGATTTCTCACTTCTGACAACTGTAGATCTTCTCAAAATGTATCCCCAACATGCACAATAAGTTAAAAGAAGGAAAATTTTATCTCTAGTAGCTATTTTGCAAAATTCACCCTAAAATTATAAAATCAAAATTGCCCCAAGTTCTCAAGCTCTTATTGATTTCCCCTAACAAAATCATCAATGTTGGTTCCAAGTCTGAATGAAAAAGGTTAAGGTTTATGCTAGTATTAGATAGTGAGTATTAAATAATATGAATCTTAATTTTCATAAGCTATCTTGTCACCTACTAGTGATATAACCTTGTATTCATGAGGTTGACCCCAATTAGTTGGGAATAAACACAACTCAATGATCATGATCACATTACCCCTAGCCATCAACATTGTTACTTCGTCTAATGGCAAAATTATGCAGAAAAATGTCAACTCTAATGGGTTTAAATGATTAGACTGTCAAGTGTAGAAACCATATTAATCACAGGAAGGGGTTTAAATGATTAGACTGAAAATTCTATTGGGGCATTTTGATGGTTTTAAAACTCAAAGGGCACTCCAAAAAAGGAGGTAAATTCAGTGAAATGAAATTTTTACTAAAAACTTCTAGTCTTGAAAGTGTCATGATATTCTACCCACAATAAACTTCCTATTTTCTTGCAAATTAGTGAAGTTAATTTGCTTATTCACCCAAATGATATTGGATTGCTTGACACAAAATTGATGAGTATTGGGTTGATCTAATTTGCTACTCCCTTTTGGAATCTTTCCTGAAAAGATGCTTTCCTGTCGTACCTTTATTTCCTTATAGAGTTTTTCCTCCAAGAGATATAGCTTCTCAAGAGTAGATGAAAGGTTCCTTGACTTTGTAATCACATCAACAGTAAGACTGTTTGTCCCTACTTTTCCATTAGTTCTTGTATTTGCATCTTGCAGTGGGTTTAAAAAAAGTGAAGATGTCAAAAATGAAACAGCTATCGGATCCAAAATTCTGGATGAAATATCTGCAAAAAAGCATTTTCTAGATTATGCAGCTTTACAGAGAATTATGCTCCCTGTTATAATAGTTGTACATGGACAGAGCTATATAAGAGTAATCCATTTTTGTAAGTATGAAGCGCATAACAAAGTAAGCATAGCAGAGTGATAACAAAAATTATAATGAATAAGAGTCATTTAATGAAGAAAACTAAGATAGTTAACAATTAAGAAATTAACTCTTCGAAATATAAACCAACCCAACCAAAAGAAACAAAGAAGTCTTTGCATAGAGGTACTAGAAATACTACAATTGGTTATTGAAAATGGTAACACTCCCTTGAACTATTCAAGAAATGCTTCCTCTTGTCATTGTCTGACACTCTAACTTGTAACTCAGTCAAAGGGGTATATAGCATAACAAGGAATGTGAAAAACGAAATGTTTTCTCTAAATCCATACCTTTAGATCAGGTTCTGGAAATAGCTATAAGGAGGCATATGGTGGAACTTCTTTTGTTATACCATGAAGAGTAGCTTTTCCATTTGTTCCTTTAGATTTCTATTAATTTTATGATACTACGCATAACCCAATTATGCCTTTTAAAATCAGGTTTTAAATCATAAAGTTTCAAATGCATCAGAAACTTAAATCTTATCTTTCTGAATGTTGCAAATTTTTATTGTAAAGTAATCAAAACAAAAGCAGGGATATATTATTAGGATAAGTTAGTTTAGGATTAACCATCTAATCAAGCATGTAATTAGAGAATAAGTTACATTTTAGAAGTATGTCATTTTTTTCTTTCTATAAAAAGGATTCTCAAACCTCTGAAACCCTCATGTAAAATAATTCTTTGATACATCTCTCATCTCAAACCTCTAAAACCTCTCAAACTCAAATCCTCATGTAAAATTATTCTTCGATACTGCCAATAATCTTATGAGTTTACTTCTTTATGTTGGAGTTTAATTTCTCTGTGAAAGATAACGCATACTGCATCAATTGGTATCAATGTCATATTCCTTCCATATTCTTATAAACCTTGTTCACCTATGTGTACCCCCTACATGCCTTCAACAACACTTCAACCATTGTCTCATGACTAATTCTCTTTCCATAAATTCTCTTTCCTCCATCATCAAGTGAATAGAAGAAGAAAATGAGTAGAAGAAGGCCCAGGAACGAATTCATCGCAGTATGGCTGACTGGTGATCACTGGCGATTCTGGATTCATGTAGGTGAGTTGCACGGATTTTTGGGGTAAGCTCACCCTCACGGGATCATGACCTTTTGCATGATACTTGTGCAAGCTACCTTCACCACTATGGAACCCTCTTCCTCTTAGCTAGCTGACTTGTTGTCGCTTGCCTCTTGATTACCACAATCTCTTGCACTGTGTCATCCCCACCCATCACCCATTTCCCCTTGTTCTCACTATCTTCATTTGCTATAAGCCACCAAAAGCTATTCTCTATCTTAGCCACCCACCAATGCCACAATCTACTTACGGATACAATGTGCTCTTATTCCCTTTCAATTGTGACCCTATCACTTGTGTGCTTCTGCGAGAGGATCTCACTTCCATACTACCCTCCACCACTCAACCATAGAACCAATTGTCCAACTCAGTTCTTACAATGATGACTTTTTGTTCCTCCAATCTATCCCATTGCCTCCAATGGAAGACGATGCAAGAAGGAAGCCTTCTTCTTCTTTTGATCCACCACAGTGTTGTCCTTGCTTGAGGCGTGCAACCCACCACAAGCACCAATCAGATCAACCACATTCAGGCAGACACAAGATCTGTGAGCAATACTAGCTCATTTCCTCATTATGAATCAAGCCACAAGGAAGCCCTATAGAAAGACTAGATCCTTTTGGTGGCCATAGCCACAAAGTACTCTAGAACCCCATCGTAGTCCAAGCATCGACTCCCTGTGTTAATTCAACACATACACCAACATCCTCCCAAACATGCGTCGCATCTACCAATCATCACTCACCTATGCACCTTCGCCTTCTACAAACCATCTACCCACAGATCACTCACTACTTACTCCTCACACTACAACAAACCATAAGGCAGCCTATTGCCAAGCTCTCTCTCATTGTTGTGCCTCCCCTTTTGTCACATTATCATGAATAGATTCCTGGCCCACTGTAATAAGAAAGGAAGTGAATAGAGTAGTCATGATTGGTTACCCAACTAGTTCCTATGAGGAAGAAAGTAGAGAACAATTACTTCCTTGTGACCGAGGACCTTTGCTTGTTTAAAAAAGAGGAGAATGGTTAAAAGGTGGTCCTGCTCCTTTAGAATTCAATCTGAATTTTGGATATGGTCCAAGCTCTTTTGCAAGAAAGGAAGCTTAAGATTCATTACAAAGATGCTTTTTTTTTAGCCAATAATCAAAAGGCATCCCTTACTTTAGTTTTCGTCAAAAGGGCACTCCATTTTCAAAAAAAAAAAAAATAAAAAATAAAAAAATAAAAAAAAAAAAAAACACAAAAGAGCACTCCAACATATTTCTCATCCAAAAATTCCTTTATTTCAATACTATTTGTAGTAGCTACGACCATAACTACTATAACATAAAACAAAATTTCTCTTAATCAAAATTATAACACATTGAACGCTCATATATCAAAATACTTGGTCATAGCTGCTACCACAATGTTAAATTAATTTTAATAAAGTTGGTGTAATTTTAATCAAGCTTGAGCAATTTTGACTAAATTGATAAAGAATATTTTGATAAAGCAGTGCTCCATCTATCGTAATTTGGACCAAGTTAGAGCAATTTTATTATGATAATAGCTGCTACAACAAGCTCTATGTGGTAGCAGTTATGCCCATTATAACTACAAATTATAACAACTATGGTCATAGACTCATAGCTAGTACTACAATGTTAAAACAATTTTGACCGAGTTAGAACCATTTTGATCAACTTTAAGCAATTTTGACCAAGTTGGTAAATAGTATAAAATACAACAGTTCTCTATGTGTAGTAATTTTGACTAACTTGAACGAGACCGTCGATGCTACAAAATGTCAGAATAAAAGTATTTTCGAGGTGGAAAATATGATACGTCATTGTTTTGATATTTTTTTGAAAAAGGGGTACCCTCTTGACGAAAACGATAATAAGAGATGTATTTTTAATTTTTTTCCCTTTATTTAAGTAGATTCTGGTTTCAAGAGGGAAGGATAAGACTGCATAACTACAGTGGGTGAATAGACGATTCACTCTAATAGAGGAAAGATAGCAACTCAATTTAACCCTAAGAATATATAAATCAAGCATAAGGAGATGAGGAGAAAAAAATAAGAGAAGACTAGATATATACAAAGCCTACAAAGAGTATTTGCTTAAAACGAAAGAGAAGAACTTGCAGAGATCATATAGAATGTATGTTTGGGCAAGGACCCTCTCAAGGGCTATTTATAGATGGTTTCCAATGATTAAATTTGAATTAGATCTTATCCACAACCTTTTCAAGATTTGACAATTGAATCCAACCTAATTTGCGACCTATGGTAGTGTAAGGAAAATTTTATAATTGACTAAAGCATCTTCTAATTGATTAATGATTAACTATCACACAACAATCCCTTAGATAATGTTATCCATCTATTTAACCAACCAATAGTGCTTGGTCAATCAAATCTATCTATTTAGTTGACTTATAGTGATAGTAACCAATGATACTTTTTTTTGGCTTTCTAAATATCTCACTTCTACTTTGGCATATGTTTATACATTGAAGTATAACAATTCACTTAAACATGTTCCTCAACCATCAAAATCCCCTAAGGTACTAAAAAAATTCAATTATTTATTGTTTTTATAAAGATTTTTTCAATCAAGATATTTTGACTAAGTGCACACACTAGTACACTAATTTTCCTCATTATTGATCATAGAACATAATTAATAAAAAATTTGATACTTTAGGTCTATATAATGCATTATATTTATAAACTTAAGTACCATCTTGTTATTCCACTCTCATTCTTATGTTCCTTAATGCATAGACAATGTATTTCCTATGCTCTTTAATGGAATGTAAGTTTCCTCACCTAAAATTATCATGTAGATGATCTATATGAAGTTTTTCTAGGGTTTAAACAAAGTACCAATAAACCAAAAACTTTTGTTTCAATTCTTCTTAAGTATAAACTGATAAAGGTTTAGTAAAGATATCTACAAGATTAGCTTTTGAATTAACTTGATTTAAACCTATCTCCTCAACTTAGAAGTCTAATCAGATGATGGTTTATTTTATAATCCTAAAATGACTGTTAGGGTTTAGTTAAACTAAATATTTTTATAATTAAAATTGAAAACTTGAAATGTGAACATATTTATGTTTAAAAAAAAAGTCACAGAGAAATGACTAAAATCATCAATTATGAAGATATATTTGTTGTCCTCCACCCCGACCCCCACCCACTCAATGGAAACGAATCCATGAGAGTCAAGCAAATTTAGATGTATTAGTTGTAAGGGTTTAGAGGTATTTAGGTACTCTTAACTTTTAAATGAAATTTTTATCTATTACCTTTTAAATATGCATCGCATAGTTTATCTTTAACAAATGTGATCTTGGGCAGTCCTCTCACCAATTTGTCTTTAGATAAGCTTATTCTTCTGTGCCAAGCTTCTTCCCAAGGTTTTGTGCTTGATTGTTGGGAACTTAAGTCTCTAGTTATATGTTTTAAGCATTGAGATACCATTCTTCGCTAGCAAACTTACTCTTCGTGCATATCTAATAAGAAATGAACGATTTTGGTACCCAAAGTTGACTGGGTCTAATAGGGTAATATTAAGCAGTATTATAAGCATTAATCATGACTATAGTTTTAGTCTTCGTGATTTTTAGTTGCATTTTTGGAACATGAATGACCCATATTGTCCACTTTTATCATTTCTAGTTTATATGTGTTGTATAGCCTAGATCTTTTTTGTTTGAATTTGTATCCTAAACCCTAGAAATAACCCTTTGGCTTCCAAGCAACGTATTCAAATGTTTGGATCCAATAGTGAAATTTTCTAATGTTGTGGATAAGTTTTTGTGATTTGAAGTCCTCAAATTCGTTCACAAGTTTTTCAACTGGAAAAGTATCATGAATCTTGCCTTCAAAACTTTAGAAGGTAGAGTGGGAGGAAGAATGCAATTTACTACAATAATTAAATCATTTAGTCTTACTTTAGCTAAAGATCTAGTGAGATGACTTATTACCTCAAGTAGGTCATTAGAGGTTAGATTCCTTATCTATATTTTAAGTTACTCCCCATCACTTGGAGCCTCCTTTTCATTTGCTTTTTGCTCCTTGTTGTAGATAGTCATCAATGCTCTATGGTTGTAGAGGTTTGGAGAAGTATCTTCTTCTTTTGATGAATCTATGCCATTGCAGGTTACAGTGAGGGCTTTTTCCTTTATTTACTCATTGAGCAATTGAAATGTTTTCTTCGTTGATGCTCTTAGTTTTTCTTCTTCTACTACAAATGATATCCCTTTCGGTCCTTTTTTGATTTAATACTTTGTGGAACTTATAACAATAACAACCAAGCCTTTATTCCACTAAGTGGATTTGGCTATATGGATTCTCCCATGTCATTTAGCTTGATCTTCTACTATATTCTCATCTATATATAAATCAATTTTATCTTGTTTAATAATTGCTAACTAAGTCTTCTTTGATCTCTTTCTTCTATTAAGATGTGTATTTGTCATGGTCTTGCATCGGACATTTATTGGTGGCCTAAGTATATATCCGTACCATCTTACATGCGACTTCGAGTTTTTTCTCAATAGGCATAACCTCGACTTTCTCTCTAATATTCTTATTGTCTCGGAGTTTTTCCTCAAGCGCAACCCAACTTTCTCTCTGATGTTCTTATTTCTTATCATTTCCATCCTCATATGTCCGCACATCACTTTAACATTCTCATATGTGCAACACTTATCTTTTGCTCGTGTGCCCGATGCATAATCCAACATTTAACTTCATATAATATAGTAGATCTAACTACTATTTTGTAAAACTTTCCTTTAACCTTTAGAGGTATCTTATGGTCACAAAGAGCAACTGACGTTATGGTTTAAAGCCTCATATTGTATCGGGAGAAATGGTCAAAATGTCATTCCTGTGGATTAGCTAAAATTATTATTACTCGGTACTGAGACTTGTGTGTGACAATCATGTCAATGAGTATCATTTCATGCCAACACTCGTCCCTTAACATACTAAAATTGAGGGAATATTATTATTTTTATATTGTAATTTGTCTCCATACAAGATAATGTCAAAATCATAGCACTCCAGGTGGAAAACAAACATTGAATTTAACTATGTAGTTGTTTAGCATTTTCTACATCACTGTCCTCCTTCCAACTCCAATTTACTATTGAAATCATATATCGAAATGTCTACATGATACCAAAACAATATTAGTTTTAGTCAAAGATCGAAACACCAACATGGCACTAGATTTTGAACCTTACCCGACGCCCTCCTCCATTTTAATCATCTTACTTTATCCTATGTAAAATATATCTATCACGCTCTCCATCCTTCTGCAAAAACAATCTCAGATACATAAAACTTTCAGTTATATTAGTCATCACTTATCTTAACAATTGTGTTACTTTGTCTTCTTTAGATTTTTTTTGACATAGAGTATACATCTACTATTGATGTCCATTATGTACTTTTAGGAAAGCCATTGAGAGCAAATCAAACATAATATCTCTGTTGGAGATTAGTTCTCCAATAGTTACCAATCTGATTATGATTTCTTTATTTTTCTCGTGCATTTATGCTACTGTTTCATCGTCACTTTTGAATGTTGTCATTTGTGTTCTTAGCAGACCTTGTTTTGTGGGCTTAGATTCTAAAAATCCCTCATGCAATTCAATAAGTTTAGTTCATAATTTTTAGTATCTTTATAGTTACTGCCTTGTTGAATTCTTCTTTAGGTAGACCATGTTGGAGGGTTTACATGGCTCTTCCATGTGTTGTAAACTTCTTTCTTTAATTGTGAGTCCATTTGTTCTTAATCTTATTCATCTTGTTTCCATTTGCATCAAGGGTTTCATTAAACCCTTGCTCAAGCACAATCATTATCTCAAAGTAATGTGAGAAGAAAATGTGCATCTTTATCTTCCAATGATTGAAAGCAACTCCATCAAAGAAGGGTGGTTGTGAGATGGAGATATTCTCGTAGTTGATAGTCATTCTTCTCGAGGATATTAATTGGATACTGACACGACACAGGGGAAGGAACTCCGGGCTTGACGTTCGAATCAGAGGTTTGTAGAGAAAGACATAGGAAGATAATTCATAAACAAAGAGGAGCCACCTCGAGGTTTAAATGAAAATAAATTTTTATTCAAATCAAAACTCAATATATTTTTATAAAAACTCTAACCCTTGTTTAAATAGCCTAAGAAATAAGAAAAAGTCGCAATAGAAAAAAAAAGTAAAAAAAAACATCCTAAAAAAAAGAGTTAAAATCTAAACTAACTTTTAGAAAAGAAAATTATTCCTAAAAATTTAAAACAAATAAAAGAAAAAGTTAAAAGACCAAATCTAGAGTTTTGACGACCTAGTTAGCTGATTCCATCTAGTCTAGACTCCAAATAGAGTGCAACCATATCAGGAGGCCACCAGCTAATTATCTTCATTGTAAGCCACCTCGATCGTCCTTCTTCAAGACCCAAAAGGGAGGTTAGTAGCCTCTTTTTCTCCTCGTCACAGCTCAAAGGGAAACATAGCCGTATTGGAGGACATAAATTGGTCATGCTACCTGCATCAGATGACGCGGGGTTGAAAAGAACTCGTCCTTAAGTTTAAAATAATATTAGGTGGTAACCCAGGAGTAAAATCATGTGACATCAACTTGACAATCATTTGTTGTGGATAAATGCATGCTAGAGTAGCTTTATTTGGTTCTTGTCTTCCAAAGGTTGATTCTTCTACTAAATTAATTTTCGTACAAGTGGTTTCAAAATCTTTGTAGGAAGAATCAGCTTCCTCGGTTCCGTCAAATTCATTTGCATTAGTAGGTGCTTCTTCACATAAGCCCCCGAGATTATTACCTTCTGGAATTTGTATGTCAAATCTAACTCCAACCTTAGAGGATTGATTTTCTACAAAAGCAAGAAGTATTCTCCCACGGTACCCATAATTTGGGCCCCTTTACAACAACAACAACAACAACCAAGCCTTATCCCACTAGGTGGGGTCGACTATAAATTTTGCCAAAGTTTTACGCTGGCTGGCAACCTAACGC
>JBAMIE010000063.1:4155744-4166352 GCA_037177295.1 Kaempferia parviflora
GTCAGCAATTTGGACATTATAGTCAGAGGCAGGATCAAATTTATGATATGCTCTAGGAACTGGAATCCGACTGTCTCTGGCACGCGATGTTACTCGAACTTATGTTTTGGCTATTAGTATACTCATAACCTTCTGTGGATTGATACTTGGTTAATACTGTGTTTGAAGTATGTGAATTGTAATATGCTCTGCTTCATCATATCTTTTCATTCAGAATGAAGTTTTGATACATGATTGAAAAGGAATGCTTGATAGATAACCTATTGAGGGCTTCTTTTGGTTGTCCGGATCACTTTCGATCACATGTATTCAATTGTCATATGGCCAAGTCATGGATACCCTTTCAATCGCCTGGATTGTTCGGTCGATCATAATCGTTTTCTGGTCTGCTAAAAATCTATGTTTCCTAAAACACAAAGGTTCATTCAAATACAATATAAATCATAATAATATACCTAGTATTTGGTCTAGCTGTTCTATTGCGTTATATGACCAATTGGATCTACTTAGCTTGTTTGGTATTTAGTCTACTTGACTTATCACGACTTCTTACTTGGAGTTACTCCAAAATTTTTATTTTTTTAGAGTTTAATCTTCCAAAATTCACCGCTATCTAGAGTTCACTTCTCTAGGGTTTTTCTTTGCTATGCATCCGGTTCCTTTGATTTATTTAGACTTTTTTCTTGTCAAATATTCGATTACCCTTAATCTATTTGGACTTTCTTTTGTCTAGGTTACCTTGACATGTCTAGATTTCTCACTTTGCTTAGGTCATCATTAATTTGCCAAGACCTCTCAGCTTGCCCTAGACCAATTTTTGACTTGTGAGGACTTTTCACCGATTGCTAAATATCCAACCACTTTTGATCTATTTGAACTTTTACCAACTCAATTTCAAGCATGATCAACTTTGATCTACTTGGATCAACCTCAATCAACCTTGACCAGGCCAATCAAATTAAGGAGAATAATTGTACCAATAATATTCCTATTAAATATATTGATCAAATATATTAATTAAATATTAAAATCTAAAAAATTGATTGCACCAACAATCGAATGTAAATAATGACTTGGCGTAGCCAGAGCTTAATGTCCAATACCTTGGAAGTTTAATGAAATTTTGAGAATATTCCATGAGGCATCCAAGGGACTAGTAGTGGTGTTAGAGCAACTCATGTAGATTGACTTGGCATGACCAAGTTGGTTGACTTTGTAGCTTGAGGTCTGTTGGAGATGAGAATAATGAAATGGTATTGGTGTAATCATGCTCTAATTAATTGATGAGCTGAGTCGACTAAGGATCAATTGAAGCTAATCAACCAATGAGCATAATGTGTTGGTTTGTGACTAAGTTGATTAGGAAGTCGATTAATTTGTAGTCATGAGTCAATTGATAATGATTTCCAGTCACATGATGCTATGACAGGAGAGCCGGAATGAGTCATTGATGTAACAAAGGTCGAATAACCAATGGGCTAGAGTGGACTAATCGATTGATCGTGGATTGCATCACCTACAAATGTTAGTCAAATGAAAAAAATAATGGACTTGTGGGAGTCACTCACCAAAACACGGAGAACCGCCATGTTAGTTGCCCCTCATGACTGTCTTATATCATTAAGGAGGAGTACAACATGACTCAGTTGGTAAGAGCATGAGTGGAGGTCTACGGAAGTGGTGAAATCCTTTGTAGAGTTTCAACCGCCGGACTTTTACCGCCACAACCCCATACACTTACCAACCAATGAGATAGCCCGGAGGGGCCAGGAGTTATAGACAGTAGAGTATGAACAAGGCTTCAAAACCACACTATATAGACGTGCTAACAATTGTGGTGTGCAATTAGTTTAAGTTTCATTTTCATTACACTAACTCTTTATGCCACCTTGCTAAAGGATTGAGTTTGCCTAACCATCCATATGCAAGGATAACAAATAGGACGTCCAATGGACCATAAAACAAGGAACGTCAAGGTGCAACATTGATATATAGTAGCTGAAAGAAGCTAGGCAGATTACGTAGGTGAACCACGAAGTATGGCGGCATGTGGAGGAAGTCAAGACTTAGTCCATATCTGAGAGATCAATAACCTAGTGGGAGGCAACAATGGTAGCAATGTCAAGCTGCTGAAGGTAGGTCTTGTGTGAGCCAGACCATTAGAGTTGAAAGCTTTGCATCCTTAGGAGAGGATAGATCTCAACTTTGGCAAAGACTTGATCAATAGGATGATTACAGTCTGACCTCTAGTCGATATTGTAGGTGGTTTCAATTAACTAGTGAGCTAGCTAAGTTGACTAATGAGTCAATTTAGCACTGGTGGCTCACAAACATAATGAGTCAATTAGGAAATTCACTAATTGAGTTTGGTCGACTAATGTTAAAATCAAGTGACTAATGATCTAAGTTGACTAAGGATTCAATTCAGGTTGGGTACGTAGTTCAAAACAAAATATTTATATATGTTTAAAACTTAAGTCAATTGATTGAGTTTAGTTCACCAAGTCTTCCTGCCCCTGATCAGTCCATTCAAACTACTAGGACTTTTCTACTTGGTGTCTTGTCCTCTTGATCCGGACACGGGAGCTTCACTTCCTTTGTTCAAAGTCAATATTATACTCACATAACTCAATTAGACTATTATTCTTGTGCATAGTCGGCAGTTCTCTTTTTAAACTCATGATCTTTTTCATGTGTTTCTAATGTGGGACTATGTTACAACCTTGCAATCCCAACATATATCATAAACCTAAGATGCAATGGTTAGATGACTTAGGATGTATAAGAGATCAATTAACTAATGGCAAGCGCCATCAACTCCAACTCATCAAGTTATAAGTTCACATGACTCTCACAACTCACTAACTTTTATTTGAGAAAAGGTCGTGCCTCGGAGACTTGTTTGTGTGCCAAGAAGCCTCACTTCTAGGCCTTTCATGCTAATAAGCTTTGCATCCGGGTCATCCTCATTTGCTAGGTATTTGATCATCTTTTACCTTCTAAAACTTTGATTCACCAAGCATCCAATCATTCTTAACCTTCTCTAAACTTCCATTTTGCCACTAATCCTCAACTTACTTGTACTTCTCTAGTTGTTAAGTATTCTGTCTATCTTAACCTACTTGAACCTTATTCATTGCACACGCAATAACTTTGTAAGTAACCAACACACGCACACTTGACAAATCATATTAGTAACCACACAATATAGTCTAACTTAATTTTTTACCCAAATCAAGACTAGTTAGTTGAACTCGACCACTTGGGTGTGATCGTATTAACAATCATCCTAATGTCTTAGTCTCTCCAAGTGTCACTCAATTCATTGAACTCAACCAATTAGGAAACAATTGCACCAACATGTATAATCTTCCTTTAGTGGTATAAGGATTCTATCTATACTAAATTTGAAAAATTATTATTCAGATATTGTGGTAAGTGTCAAGAATGGCGAACCAAATCCTTGGAAGAACATGGAGTTGAATTTTTCTTTCTTCTGGTTCTTCAGATGTACTCCAAAATCTATGCTTGGTAAGAGATGATATTTTAATAAAACTGATTGTGAAAGTGAAACTTGTAATGTGTGTAATGAACATTGTTTGATACTATCCATTGAAGTGGAGGCTAAATTTAGTTAATATATTAATTAGGAGTTTCTTCACTAGGTCAATACATTATAAAAATCCATTAATTAGTTTTTGATAATTGGTATGCAATACTTGTCTATCACTAAGTCAATATTTTTTTAATATACTAATTAAGTCTTCACAATTTGTTAGCTAATATATACATCACTTTTTCATAACTTGTTAGCCAATGCTATAGATCTACAAGTCAAAGACATTAATTTCAAGTAGTATTAGTTATTAGGTCAAAAGTATTACTTGAAAGCTAATTGTTCATCTTGGCACGTCCAAGAGTTCAAATTTGAATAAAAATTATTAAATTTCACTAAGGTATGACCAAAATTATTTGTTTTTAAACCTTAGGGGTTGAAATTTTTATATAAAAAATTAAGTTGAAATAAATTGTTTTGGATCATCATGTAATTTTAGCTTAAAGTATTAAATAGTCAAGTCTTTGTTAAATTTAAATTTCAAGCATTCTTGAAACATCTGTAATTTCAAATATTATACAATTGTCAATTTTGATCTACGATCGACCTTTGACTAAGAATATTTTACGATCATCAATTTGATAAATTTAAATTACTATAAAAACACTCTTTCCAATAGTAGTTTAATCATAAATATCCCATTAAGTAGGTTTGACCAAATCTACTTAGTGGTCATTTTTTCATCAAATTTAAATTATAAATTCAATAGTCATAATTTATATATCGAAAAATACAATTTAATGTTAACTTGAACTTATTTTTCTGTAGATCTAACTCTCATAAAATGAGTGATACAAGTTTCAACCACTAAAACAATTTACAAAGCTGTAAGATTGAAAAATAAGTTTTCTAATAATTTTGATTAAAATTACTTAATTAATGCTTCAAGACAACTCAGTTAACTAAAAAAAAATATATAAATTTTGTCATAAAAATTTAAAGATATCTTTATTTATCAAAACTATATAAAATCTCGTTCTATTTTTTTTTTCCTTTTTAAAATAAATTTGGTGAAGCTAGAAGCATCAAATATGTAAAAAAAAAAAAAAAACATAGATGAGATAAAATTTCATTCAAGTGACTTTTCCACAAAAGCCTTTCTTTGAGGTTGTTTTTGCTGGAATGTGCTGCAATCACATCCATAAACAATGCAATATTCAGTGTATAAGAAAGCCACTGTCGTTTGTCAATGAATATAATATTGTTTTTGCTGCTCCTCTTTGGATCTCATCTATCATTCTTTAATGTTTTTAAAAGATGCTACTTTGTACCACACTTTCAAAATAATTCTTCTTCTATCAATCTTTGCTCAGAGTATGAGATCACATATATAGTGCAACACTTTCTATAAAGTTTTGTGTTGAAGTTTAATCGTTTGAGCTAATATTAAGTAAACTGATTGGTGTTTCAAATGCAAGAGATGAGAAAGAGAATTGGATGATGAGCTTTTAGGATCAATCCAATCACAAAGTGTTCCTCTATCACATTGAATACATGAGATAATTATAATTTTCGATTTGAGAGTGCATTGGAGTACAAAAAAGGACACAATTCCAATCACAATAGATCGAATCAATAAGATATGTTATCTCTGCCCCCACCACAATTCATGTGTTCTTTGTCAAGATGTACTGCACAGTAATGCTGACATGGATCAGCAGTTCCTTGTTCGAATCTGTCAAAACAATGATATATTATTGTTCCTGACCTTGTTGCTTTTGCTATTATGGATGAAACTTTAAATTTAGACAGATCCTCCATTCTTTAATAGAGACAAGCTTAAAGATTGCTTGGCCTGCCATTCTTGGCCATTGGTGAATCTGAAAGGTCATTAGCTCAAAAACTTGTGTAATTATTTGTGTGAATTAGCAAACATATCTATAATATAATATATAATGAAAGTATTCCTTTGTCGCATGTGTGTCATGGCATCTTAACTTCTGGCACAATAAGGAAATCTACTTCAATTGTCTTCCTCTCTGCTTTGAGTTCGACAAGGTGGGGAGCTTCTGGGTGATATTGCAGTATGTATGTGGAGCGAATGGTGCCATATGGCTGGACTGTGCAGATTCAATGAATTTAAGAGAAACTTATCATCAGTCTCAACTTTGAGTGCATCTATTTAAGGCCCTGAGGAGTTGGGTGAGATAGTCTATTGGAACTTCAGCATCGCGATTCTCATCGGTTGCTTAGCATTAGGTTCAGGAAGTGAGGTGCAGCCAAGGATGACTTGCCGGCCTTTTCTTTGGATTTGCTCTTCCTTGTCACCTTTGAGGAAGTTTAGAGAAGGATGTTGGCAAGTTGTCTTTGGCTACATGTTGCTTTCTGGCCCTCATGTTAGGCCGGAGATGATCGGATTTCTTCAGCGTTTCAGTATTGTAGAGTAATGCGATTAACGACTATGCAATGCAATGCTCAACAATTCCTAAGGCCAGAAGCTGAAGTCTACTGTCAAAATGATAGAAAATGAGTATGTTTAACGGATCGTTAGCCTTATATTTTGGCTGATCATCTTTACTTGAAATCTAATTTGTTGCCCTCTATCTCAAGCATTAGTGTAGGACATTGCTATGGTTGATGAAGCGATTTCATTGCTTCCACATGCATCATTCCTAGGCCGGAAAGGAAAGGTTGCGTGCATCCCTCTGTTACTTTTGATTTAGGCATCTCCATTGATGAACCTAAAGGCATTTTCATTCATAGAAGTATTCTATCTAGAAGCTAGACATATCACCAAGGTCTAGTACATATATAAAAGATTTATGCAGAATCTCTGACCTTTATTCATGCAAGGTTTTGACTCATTACAAGTCCTCCAAGGAGAGATCATATCCACTGCCTCAAGACCCTTCATTCAAGATCAAAATCAATTCCTCTAATGTGGAATCATCTCCTTTTGTTGAAAATCACAAACCTACAAACAAGTATAACATTGGTCTCCATAAGCACACTCTATAAGCTGTGAAAAAAGATCTATCATATATGAGAACAGAAAATCAGACAAATCTCAATTCCTTTAGTCTATTCTCAACACCAATGGAGAAAGCAAAGGAACCCTCACCTCTAGCACCCCTTGAACACCAAAAACTTTGCACCATAAGAAACATTGCTCACTACAAGAACTTTGGTCTCCAACAAGCACCACAATGGTGAAACTTACAATCCAAAGTCATAAAAAAGACAACCTTAAAATGGTGATTATTCCAATCTATGATGCAATTGGGCCACAAAAGTAAGAACACTAGTACATTTCTCGCTAGGATATTTGCCTAGAAGCTCATTGACCATACAAATATTCATCTTAGTAAGATACTATTCCATTGATTTATCTATCTAAGGTGCCAAAGTGAACCTCCAAAGCAATCACGTTCCTTTTGTTCTGCTCTATCACTACACATCGAAATCATCTATACGAAATCTCTGATCGCAAATAAGTGGTAGATACACTCTTTTGCTAAAGGTGTGTTTCACCACTGGAGAGAGCTCTACACATGTTACCCTTTTAATGTGTCCTAGAAATTTCTCTAGATCAAAATGTTCTTTGTGATCTTTTAGTCATGTAGATTGCTTATCATGAGCCATTCTTAAATATTATTCTTTCCTTATCTTTAGGATGGAAACCACTCAACTAAAGATTTATTGTGGTCTTATAGAGAAATTAATTAAGTTTGACCATGCTGACTCCTGGAACTCAACCTTTGGGTCATTTTCCAAACTTATGGGTCCTAACAAAACCTACATAAATTGTGAGAAATCAACTTCCTTCTGAAGAAAGAATACATCCTACAAGTCGAATCTAAGTATCATATTGTAGAGAGTTCATTCTTTTCTATGTTGTCAAAAGCAGCATATATTCAACTGACAGACTTTAGTCTTGAGCCTCTAAAATTTTTCCAAAGATAATTTCTCATTTAGTGACCACAATTAATCCACTAGAAGGACTGGACGTCCATTAGTGATCTGGATCTTGATGCTTGTTTTATGGTTGTTCCTTCGGGTAATGCTCTTCAAACTAGCATGTTTTTTTAGTTGAAATTGAAAAGACAAATTTCTCCACCATACTAGTAACATATGAAATAAATGAATTAGACATTATATAATCAATGTTTGTGCCAAATTAAAGTCACTATATGTGACGTTTGGTTTGGGATGTATGAATGAGAATATGAATGAGTTTGATAATAAATTAGAATGAAAATAAGTTTAGCCATTCTAATACTGTTGTTTGGTTTATAAGTTGTGATTAGGAATGATTATTTTTTTTAATTAAAATTATTTTTTTTCTCTCCCCTTTTATTATCTCTTGCTTATCTATTTAAGTTTTTTCTGTTTTTTTTCTCATTTTTCTTTTTTTAATTTTTTTTTCAAATTTTTTCCTTCTATTTTTTCTAATTTTTTTTATTTTCAATTTTTTAATTATTTTTTCCCATCTTTTTCATTTTTCAATTTTTAATTTTTTTTTTCATTTTTTTCCCAACAGGCGGTTGTTGCCGTCCGTTGGCGTCGTCGGAGCCGCAAGGCTATATTGTCGCTAGAAGGATTAAGAATCAGGAATGAATTCTAAATCATCTATTTGATTGAGTTTGTTCATTCTCAAATATTTAGGAATAATTTCATTCCCTTATTCTCAAACCCACCATTAACTAAACATTTTTATTTAGGAATGATTTCATGCCCTCATTCTAAATCCCCAAATCAAACGCCACTTTAGTCTTTTCACCTTGTCTTTCTCTCTTAGCGTAAGTGGATCACCTAAATGCTAAGACTCGGCATGATTATCTCTTTTAGGCCCCTAGTCTCAAGAGCGAGCTTTCCCTATATATAGCATCAGTGAGTCACCTAAATGCTAAGGGGTCGACTCTAAAGGAGCCCTCTAGAGCGTCCAAATTGAAGGGCAGTTGCACACGACGAACTCTCTTCCTCCATAGACCATAGTGGCAACCTCTCGGTCTTTAATGTAGAAATAGCTTAGGGAACTATATATGGAAGCCACCTGTACCAGCATGGCTAACACCAGAGGATTGTTTCTTCATACGCTTGGAGGACCTCAACATTTTCGAAGCTATAGAAAAAGAACAAATTAGAACTTAGTCTAAAGTAAAACAAAAAGCAAGGCACCCACCAAATACTACCTAGGGGCACTGTGAGCTCGATCTCCTAACTCAGCATGAAGTAAAATAGCATATCCTCCTCGATTAGCTAGTAAACATCAAAATGTCGACCTCTGAGGATGCGAGATATTTGGTCAAATGTCTTACTCTCTTTATTTCTACCAAAAGGCGATTTACCCGCCCTCAGCGTTCCCGTCAATCCATCTCTTGGGAACACGGATGAGGTAAATCAAGGATGACTACTAGCCATTAATGCAAGTGGTAAGGTATGAGGAGGGCATACTCGGACGTGCCGAGTGTCGACCCCAATACCTTATGTGACAATCTCTCATACCTTAACCATTGCCCCGCCCCGAGGGGACCTCTTATTCCTACCTGAACTAAGGAGAAGTGGTTGATAAGTTGTAGATCTATGGATGATCTTAAAGTCCTCGAGAATGTGATACACCTCCCTGAGAGGAGGTCCTCGTGTTAGTATACTCAGGGAGGGCGGTTTCAAACTAAAAAAAAATGTGGAACCGTCATATTAGCGGTCCCCCAGAGTCGGTCCCACAGATATGGAGGGAGGTAAATGCAAATACACAGGTGGAAGGCGCATGGCAGGGACTACCATAGACAGTGATATCACCATAGACAGTGATATCCTGGGATCGAGAGGGCGGTTTCAAACTAGAATCGCTTGACTGAGGTTAAGCAACCCTCACAGTGAACCTCAACTAAAGCCCCTGAAGACATATCTCTAGATCCACTAGGAGGCCCAAAGAGAGCAAATCTAAATGAATCCACGCTACTCTGGCTACAGTGTAGTGGCAAAACACTATCTCCCAAGTGTTATGGTTTGGTTCCTAATAGGGTATTTTTTTTTTTTTGTAGGAGATTGATAAATATGAGGTTGGATTGCTAGGTCGTGCGCTTCTGAATTTATTTTGATGACCGATGAAAAATTTTCGTAGAATCAAGGTGGTCATCTTTAGTCGGTTAGAAAGATTAGATATCTAATACTAGATAAATAATAATAATAATAAATAAATAAAAAAGGAGAGAATTTATAGAAGATGACTAGAGAGCGACAAATGACTAAGTGGGAGATTATTAGAGTAAAAGGTGATAATGCTCATCTTAGATGGTTATCATCGGCCACTAGCTAAATAGTAAATACAGACAGGTAAATTGTAAAGACTACGATTCGAATAGGATAGTGGAGATAGTGGGGTAGTGGAGGTTATATTATTAGTGGAGATAAGAGTGTTAGTAGATATAGTGGGTTAGTGGAGATAGTGGGATTGGTGGAGATCAAAACTTCACCCCTATAAATAACTATAGGAAAGTTACGGAAAAGCTCCCAATTGGTCCTAGTGCAATCAAGATTTTGATGTTTAAACAAAGAATTTAATTTAAACCTTGCATTGTAGTTTAATTTGTGCAGAGGGACTTAGATAAGCACATGGAGTATTTGATGACTCAAGGTTTGAGTTAGATCCGAGAAGGGTGTTATAGGACACTTGAGGGACCATAGAATAGGGAGCATCGAGGTGGCTGTGTTAGGTAGAAGAAGACGCAAGCGAGTGTGAAAGATGACATGGAAAAGAAGCCAAAAGGCTTGTTACATCTGAAGGACGAGGAGATTAGTAAAAGAGAATACATGCAGAGCGAAAGCATGACACAGGAAGAGAACAAGAGGGCTTAGTACAACTAAATGATGAAAAGCCTAATGGAAGACTACTAGCAAAAGGCAACTACTATGAGATAAAGGAGTTGAGTGAACATATATTTGGGAGAGTGTAGAATTCAATCTTGGTTGACTCAACCATGTTAGAATCAAAATCGATTGAATCTGACTAGAAAATTTATTATAAATTTATTGTAAGTGATGTTGTCAAC